>JALBUQ010000180.1:0-39027 GCA_024364755.1 Pseudohyphozyma bogoriensis
ACGCACGCGAGGAGGGTCGCGCTCGAGATGGAGATGTACAACGACATCGTCGTGCTCGACTTGAAGGAGAACATGAACCGTGGCAAGACGCACGCGTACTTCCAGTGGGCGTCGGAGAACGCGACGGTGCCTGTTTACTACTCCAAGACGGGCAACGCCATCGGCGGGGCCAAGCAGGTCGGCGTGGGGTTCAAAAAGGCGGACTACGTCGTCAAGGCGGACGACGATTCGCTTCTCGTCTTGAGCGAGCTGGAGAGGCACCTTAGGGTCACGCCTAGGGAGAAGACCTACTGGGGCTGTGAGTCTTTCGTGCCTGAATCTGAGGAGGGACCTCGGAGATCCCGGAGCTTCTCTACGAGCTCGTCGGGCTGACTTTCCTATTTCGTTGCAGACCTCATTCGCAGTCTCTTCATGGGTGGAGAAGTCTACGCGCTTTCGGCCGACCTCGTTCAATACGTCGCGACCTACGAGCCTCTCCTCGCGCTGACCAACGGTCCAGAGGACAAGCGTGTCGCCAAGTGGATCCGCATCCACCCCGAGCGATCGATGATCAACTGGGTCACCGAGCGCTGCTGGATCTACGATCACCCCAAGGCCGGTACGACGTACTCGCACGGCTTCCTCTTCCCCGACGAGGTTGAGCGCATCAGGCTCGAGGGCCAGCAAGGGATCGAGGAGGAAGAGAGGATTAGGAGGGGTGGTGATCTGAGTCAGGCGTACTCGACCGTGACGCAGTGGAAGAAGGAGTACAAGGCGCCGATGAGCGGGCTTTCGATGGAGGAGGAGGTCGAGGCGCTTGTCGAGGGAGGTGGACGGTGGGCGACGTGGAGAGCGGACGCGGGCAAGGGGCCTGAGAGTGTGCGGTACGATTCGGTGGTATTCGAGAGGGACGACAGCAGGATCGTTGAGGAGAGCCCGTTGGCTCGGGGGGTGGATGCGGACGAGGTCGGCGTCAAGCCTGGAGTGCCAGACAGGACGGTCCAGCTCCCGACGGCGAGGTTGACCAAGTTCGGCAAGGATCTCTTCCGCGACCCAGCGGACGTCGATGCCGTCAAGGTTGTAAAGAGGAGCGAGGGCGAGGACTTCAACGTCGTCGTGCACAACGCTGTTCCGGCGCCGGCGTCGGACGCAGTGGATGAGGACGACGAGAAGGAGAAGGCGTGGTCTTCCGTTTTCGCTACTTCCTCTTCTTCCACCACTTCCTCCTCCTCCTCCGCCTCCGACCTTCCCCTCTCCTCTTCCGACTCTCCCTCCGCCACCGACGCCCCCTCGTCACAGTCGACCACTTCTACCTCGAGCGCTAGCGAGTCCGCCGCTCCTGCGCCCTCCGACCTTCCCCCCGTCGACGCTCCCGTCGAGTCTGTCCCCGACTCGGACTCTCCCTCAAAACAAATTCGCCTTCCCGCCCACAACTACATCCTTCCTCCCGACACTGACGACCTCTTCATCCCTCCCCCGACTCTCCGCTACGACCCTGAGACGCTCTCGGTCCGCCAACGCCGCATGTTGAACCTCCCCCACGGCGGTACCGTTGCGGTCCACTTCCTCAAGCGCAACGAGTGGTTCCTCGAGGCTGCACTTGCCTTGATCGGGAGGGAGAAGCTGTGGGACTCGGGCATTGAGGCTCCCGCTGTCATGCCTGGCGTAGAGGTCCTCAACCAGGAGACGATGGAGATGGAGGTGTCGAGGATGCCGGTCTGGCAAGGAGTCGGGACCGTTGAGGCTGTCGATGCGGTTTGGGGTGGAGCGAGGCAGTATGGTAGCCCGATTGTGAGGGAGGGCGGGTACGTGGATTTGGGGAGGAAGGCGGAGGCGAGGAGGGAGGTCGTTTCGAGCGTTGGGTCGACGAATACGAGGATTGGGAACTTTAGGGGACCGATGTTGGGATTCAGGTTGGAGGAGGGGGAGGAGGCAAAGATCGGTGGTGGGCTGCAGGTTCAGCAGCCTCTGGTTGTTGAATAGGTTCCTTTCGCCCCTCCCGTCTCTCTTCACTTTCGACCTCGCACTCGCATTCGTCCTTTCGCCCTATCCCCTGCACTAGTCGTTTCTCTCGCATCACTCACAAAATCTACATAGTACCCCTATCTAATTCTTCCTCACTTGTCCATCTTTCAACCTCCTCTATTACCCCACACCCCATCTCTACTACCTATTAACATAGACTTCTGTGCTTCAAGTGTACCCCCCTCCTCCGCCATTTCGTCTCTCGTTCCTTCGCGTTTGCTTCTTGTCGTTTAGTAGTTTTTTGGACACTTCTTTTGCGCCCCTTTGCTTTTGAAAGTATACACGCGTTTGTAACACCTCTTCCTCCGAGCTGTGTGGTCTGTTTGACGTGATTGTGAGAAAATGCACGAACGCGTGATCGACCTCTCATGACTCAAGTCAAGGCCGCACAAAAATTGAGGATCGGAGTTCACTCAAACAAGGACAACGATCTTGCCACCCGCCTTGTTCTCCTCCATACATTGATGAGCCTCCACAATCTCCTCCAACCTAAACACCTTCCCCACCGGGACTTTCAACTTTCCCTCCTTGACCTTGATCGCAATCTCCTCCAACGGCGTCCTCATAAACTCCTCCGGTCCACCGCCATACACCGTCAACATGACTCCAGTAGGAATGAACTCCATGGGGTTGAACTCCTCAAAGTTCCACTTGCCCGCCACGATGCCCGTTTGGCAGACGATCCCTCCGACTTTGGTCGCGCGCAACGAGTCGCGCAGCGTGACGGGACCGATCAGTTCGAGGACTTTGTCGAACCGTTTTTCTCCGTGGTGGGTTTTGGAGATGTCGGCGTCGTCGATGAGGACTTCGTTGAAGTTTCCTGTTGAATTGAGAAGCGGGAGGTTGGATGTGGAACGAGTCGTCCCGGTTACGTGGCAACCGAGGTCTTTGGCGAGAGCGGCCGCGACGAGTCCGACGGAGGTCGTGCCGCCGCGGATTAGGAGTTTGTCGGTAGGTTGGAGACGGAGGGAGGTGTGTAGGGAGCCGTAGGCCGTCTGGGTTGGGTTGAGGGAGAGAGGGAGGGTTAGCGAAGCCGCGCGGCGGTGTAGAGGGGAAGGGGAGGGGACGGAACCTGGAAAGCCTCAGGCATGGCGCCTAGGGTTTCCCATGGGAGGGGAGTGAGGATCTTCTGGACTTGAGAAGCGGGCACGACGGTGTACTCTGCGTAGCCGCCCTGTTTCGAGAGGAAACAAGACCGTGAAGGTTTTTGGGATCAGCCAAACGTTTGCTTTGACAAACGGAGTTAAAAACTACGAGAGCTCACATCAAAGTCCCTTCCCATCCCTCCCATCGCAGTAGCGACTACGTCGCCTTTCTTGAAGGCAGACGAGCCTGGCGCGTCCTCGACGATCCCGGTCGCCTCGATGCCGAGGATGCGGGGGAAGCTCACGCCGGGTGAATGACCTTGTCCTGCGTTATTTGTGGTTTCAATGCCTTCTTTCAGAAACACAATATAATGTAGAGATTGACTGACGGGTGAACAGCTCGCTCCGGTTCAGGCCGAACGCCTTGACCTTGATGAGCACTTGGGATGTCGTGGGAACGGGAATGGGCACGCGTTCGAGCTTGAGTGCTGAGGGACCGCCGGGGGCATGGATGACTGCTGCGAGCATTGTTGACATTTTCGACAGATAAGATCGTCGAATGGCGGAAGTTGATTTGGGTCGGCTGGTTGCGGACTGGGATTGGCGACGCGAGATGCG
The DNA here is from genome assembly GCA_024364755.1 of Pseudohyphozyma bogoriensis. Classification (NCBI taxonomy): domain Eukaryota; kingdom Fungi; phylum Basidiomycota; class Microbotryomycetes; family Chrysozymaceae; genus Pseudohyphozyma; species Pseudohyphozyma bogoriensis. Next base: position 3,708 of record JALBUQ010000180.1, read on the forward strand.
AGTGGTGGGAGGGAGGAAGGAGAGGAAGATGGTCGGTGGTGGAATTAATGCAGATCCCAGCTGAATAATAATGGAATCTGCCTGTTTTGGACAAGCATGACCAAGATGCAGCACCTGCGCACTCTCGCCGAAGGTCCGATTATTGTGCTCGCTGCCCCGCGTTTTCAAAAGTCCGAGGATAACACGTGTCACGGATTTACTTTTCAGAGACTGTGTATTTGGCGTCAGGTAGGGAAGGACTCTTTATGAGCCGGCTGGAGCAATTCAGGTAATGCGATGCTTCAGAGCGAGCGAGGTCGACGTGCGGCCCGGCGAGGCCCAATCTCGAAGCCCGTGTTGCTCCAGCGCGGCGGACGTTCACCTTCCGCCATCACCTGCTCATCGCCTCCCACAACTCACTACATCGAGTTCTTACATCCATTCACATTAAACGATGGCACCAATACCGTCCGACCCGCTCCTCCTCTCTCTGACGTTCCTCTCGCCCGCGTCCTTGCGTTCCCCACTCGCAACCACGCGCGTCGCCCAAGCTGCCGCTCAAACGACGTCGTTGCTCGTCGACGTTCGCTTTGGATTCGCATTCCCTTCACCTTTGACGTCCTCCTCTCTACCACCGCCGTCCTCCACGTCGTCGTCGACAAGCGCGAGCGCGAGCTTCCCAACTGCATCCGCCTCCGCGCCGGGTACCTCGACCTCCGACAGCTCCGACAGCTTCGAGCTCCTCGAATCCTTCCTCGCAGGACTGTACAGTGCCGCCACCAGAGTCTTTATCGAGGACGACCGGCCACTCGATACGGTCGATGTGGTGATTGCGGACGTGAGAGGGTTGCCGCTGTGTTGGAACAGCGGGAGGAGGGAGAGCTTCGTCGTGGAGGACGAGGGGAAAGGGAAGAAAGTGGTGGAAAGTTTGGAAGGGAAGGAGGAGGGGAAGGAGGGGTTGCGAGGATGCCATGAGGTCGTTGCGCTGGGAGGGACGTTCGACCACCTCCATGCGGGACACAAGATCTTGCTGTCGCTGTCGGCGTTCTTGGCCACCAAGAAGATCATCGTCGGTGTCACGGGTGAGCTCTCTCTTCTTTCTCTGGACTTTGACTCGCCCCGAGGTGCAACAGGAGCGCGAACGCCCGCGAGCTTGAGCTGACGAGTGGTTTTGTTGATGCCGATTGCGGTTCGGGCATGCAGACACCAAACTGTTGCAGAAGAAAGCGATGAAGGAGTACCTCGAACCCCTCCCTACCCGGATAAACGCCGTAAAAGCGTTCCTCGAACTGTTCAAGCCGGCGATCGAGCACGACGTCGTGGCCATTGACGTGAGTCTTGAACCTTCCACGTGTGCAGAAGATCGGGAGAGGCGTGCTAAAGAGATTTGTGGTGTTACTTTCGGGCTTTTTCAGGACGTGTATGGACCGACGGCGTGGGACCCGGATGTGGATGCGTTGGTGGTGTCGGACGAGACGAGGAAGGGGGGCGATGCTGGTGCGTGTTCTCCCATTCTTCTACCTCTGATTTCCTCCTTCTAGACCCATTATTCCAACTCTTCCTATTGTCGACCCTGCGCGTTTCATATTTTGTGGCACTAACGCTTCACTCCTCCTCTCCCTCGCCAAACAGTCAACGAAGAGCGCGCAAAGAACTCGCTCTCGCACCTCCGGGTCTACGTCATCAACCTGATCGACTCGTCGGGGACCACAGAAGCAGCCATCGAGACCAAGATGGGGAGCACGGGGATCAGGAAATGGTTGGCGCAGAGGGAGATTGCTGGCGTCGTGGGGGGTGGGGTTACGGGGGGATTGTAGGGCCCCTGTGTTGGGAAGGGGTCAGAGGGGCAGGTGTTTGGGACACCTTGTTGTGTAATTACTTGATTGCTTCAATGACTCGGTAAGAGTGCGCGCTGTGAGACGAGACAGCGTGAAAAAGGAGTAGCAAGCACCGCCTCCGAACCTCTTACGTGGCTCAGCCGATGCAGCCCAGCACCCAGCGGCTCAGACATCCCAGCCTTAGCAGACCGCTGACCGCAAGTACGTGCTTTGGCGTACAGTACCTCACACCCGCGAGGACGGGCGCACGATGGTGCGCTCCTCGTCGGTGGCGTCCGGCGTTCCGTCACTGGCGCGCTCCGCCTCGACGACCTGGTGAGAAACCTGCAGCCAAAAAAAAAAGAGCTTCCAACGACCTCCTGCGTAGACGTTTTCAAGTGTCGTTCGATTTGAGGGCCTTTTCTTTGATCGCACTATACTAGAAATAAGGGGAGTGCTGACGCCTACGCATGCCTGTGAGCGGGCGGCGTGTGTGGAACTGCGGCGTACTCCAGCTCGCTCCTCCTCGCGAGTTGGGCTCCTGAGCTACGGACAACGGCACGAAACAGACTCCTTGACTGGAAGCAAATTGCTGCTCCTCCAGCTCTATCTACCACCCCTCTTCTGGGCAGACCTCAAGCCAGGCGAGCGAGCAAGCCCTTGTCGGCAAAAGCGAGTTTGCCACGTCAGTCTATCGGTTCGAGAGACCGCCGCCAACTGCGACGTGCGACGAACGCCCCTACTCACTAGCGAGCCGACCTCCTCTCACGATCCCTCCCTCATCCACTCACAATCCTCCTCTTCCTCCAACCATGCTCTTCGGCCCGCCTTCCAAACCCTCTTCCTCCTCCTCCGATCCTCTCCTTCCAACCACCTCGCCCTCCGCACCTTCCTCACCTTCCCTCTTCCTCCCCCGACGGTCCTCCACGAGCCTCCGCTGGGTCCTTGGGATCCTCCTCTCCCTAATAGTCATCAAACTCGAGTACCCACACGCTTGGGGGAGTGAGTCGGTGGAATGGTGGACCTCGTTCGGACTGGAAGCGGACCCCGGCGGCGGCGTGCTCGTGCGAGAGGAGTGTTTGGGGAATACGTCGCTCATCACGGAAGGGGTGAAAGAGCATGGAGTGAAGGTAGTCATCCATTCCGTTCCGAAGGAGTTTGCCCACCCCAAGACCCCGACGAACGTCCGTCTCGAACGAGCTTTCGACCCGACCCTGGCGAGATTGAGGAGGGAAGAGGGACTGTGGGATCCTAAGACGCCGTCGTTCGAGTTGGAGAGCGTGGCGGGGAGTGTTGAAGGAGAGGGGTGTACAGAGGTGGTGGAACATGTGGTGGAGGACGTGCCGGGGCCGGTGTGGGAGGGGAAGGAGAGGCCGACGCTATTTTTCGCTATGGCCACGTGCGTTGTTCTTTCCCCCCCCCCCCCTTCTTTGCTCCAGCGGAGTACTGTGAGGATCAACTCAAATTTATTGTTCTGTTTCTCACAGATCACCACATCGCGTAACGACCTTCGCTCCTCTCTGGGCGCACTTCCTCTCCCTCCCTCCCCCCTCCTTTCTTCCCCCTCACACCCCTCCTCCCCTCACTCCCCCAGGCTGCCTCATCATCGACTCGAGGGGGTGGAAAGACGTTTCTGGCAAACAAGTCGCACAAGAAATCGTGGAAAACTTGGGGACACGGTGCGTGGTGAGGGACGCGTCGAGGTGGTTTGAGAGGTACGAGAGGAGGGTGTTGTGGCAGGTCAGGGATGCTTGGGACGAGGCTGAGAGGCGGGCGAGGGACGAGGGCGAGGAGAAGACGGAGTGGTTCGTTTTTGGGTGGGTTTTCAAATTGATAGGAATTTTGTTGGGCGTTGTTGCGGGAGAGGGCTGATTTGTTGTTGTGTGCGGACGCCAGGGACGACGATACGTGGTGGGTCGACGTCGGGATGCTGCAGAGCCACCTTGCTTCGCTCGACCCCGGGGAAGATCACTACCTCGGAGGCTTGTCGGAACACCAGAGGAACTTGGACAACTTTGGTAGGATCGCGTGAGTTCTGCTGCTTCTTTTTACCGCTGGAGCGAAAAGGAAAATTGATGAACGTTCGAGCGGAGGCAGGTTCGGGGGCGCGGGCATCATCATCTCGAGGAGCTTGATGCGCAAGATGCAAGATACGCGTGAGCAGCCCATCCTCTCCTTCTCTACAGGAGCTGACATCTCGATGCGAAAAAAAACAAGTGGAGACGTGCATCGCCGAGTTTGGCGACGATTTCGGCGGCGACGGGATGCTCGCGCATTGCGCCATGTTAAGTCGCCAAGTGCCGCTGAAGAAGGTCGTCGAGGTGACGCATGGTGGGATTTTTCCTTACTTGAAGCTGGCTGAGAAAGAATCTGATTTCATGATCCCTCCGAATGGAATAGGACTGAACCAGATGGACATGCAAGGCGATGCGTCGGGATTCATGACGGCGGGGACGTTGGCGCCCGTGTTGACGCTGCATCACTGGGCTGGGTGGCTCGTGCGTCTCTCCCTTCCTTCCTTTGTAGTCTGTGTATTCTAAAATAGCTCGATTTACAGGAAATGATCCCGAACCGACCTCAGCCGGACGTGATCCGTCTCTTCCAGGCGACCGTCGACGCGGTGGGCGGACAGAACGTGTTCCGACGCTGGGTGTTTGACCACGGCGGCGTCGTGTTCACGCTCGGGCATTCGGTCGTGCTGTACCGGGAGGCTCTTAGTGCTAGTGACATTAACAGGGTGGTGCGTGACGTCCTCCATTTTTGTTGCAGTGATTCGAGTTTTGACTGAAAGACGGCCGCGCGCGCAGGAATGGACGTGGAAGGAGTTCGCGCCGCGTGTCCCAAGTCGACGGGCTCGCCTCGAAGGGACCGAAAAGCTCTCTTACTACCTCTCCTCCGTCGAGCGAGTCTCAGCCAATACGACCATCTTCCACCACGTCTGCGCCAACGCGTCGGTGCAAGATTCGGTGTCGACGATCGCGGTCGTGTGGGACACGAACGCGGCGGGGGTCCCAGTCTTGGAGAAAATGGTGCAGAAGGAGGAGGCGTCTCAGAGCTGGTGGAGAAAGATGTCGTTGGATGCGTGGCATTTCAGTGCGTGGTGGGACAAGATAGATTTGTACTAGAAAATAACCAAATTCAAAACTAAGGATTGATAGAAATGACGTGCTGGTTGCGGGTCCTCCTCGTTACGAAGCGGTGGAAAGTCCCCAGAGCGCAGACGAGGATTGGCTGTGAGAACAAGGCGGATTTGGAGGACCACAGAACTGGGGGACTAGTCGCTCCAAAAGTGCATCAAGTTGGAGCCACTTGACGGAGGAGGCACCGCAGCGACGGGCGTGCGGGCCCGCAGCCCGAGCGAGCGCCAGCAGGGCTAGTACGGCTCCTAACCAGAGTGCTGGCCGTAGCTGCCATTTCGTCACCTACTTTTCACTTCTTACCATACTTTTTCGTAGCCCTTCAGAGGATCCCGCTCGTCCACTCACTCGAGAGGCACGACTGCCCCCGTCTTCTGGACCCGACGTCTCGGCCGCAAACACACCGCGCGCGCGCGCGCTCCTCCTCCTCCTTCTGCGCTCCTCTCTCGCCAACTTTGCACTACTTTTGATCGATTCTCATAGGCCGACACCTCGACACTCTCTTACCGACACACATTTCTACACATACTTGAGACAGCCCAGAGCCGGCGATGAAGCCGCTGCACGCGTCGGCGCTCCCCTTCTCGCACAAGCCCAAATCCTCGTCCTCGTCCTCGTCCCTCCCGCTCCTCGCGTCCGCCGCCCTCCCGAAGCGCTCCTCGCACCTCAAGTACGTCCTCACCGCCCTCGCCCTCCTCGCCTTCCTCAACCGCTCGCGCTGCACCTCGTGGCTGCTCGAAGGAGCCCCAGCGGCGAGGCCCTCGCCCTCGGACTTGACCCGCGCGACGGGCGAGGCCTGTGGCCTGCGATTCGCAAAGGACGACGGCAGCGAGCGGGACACCCACCATCTCGTTGTGCGCGTCGGAGCGGTCGCTGGACGAGGCGCTGGCGACGTCGTCAGCGACGATAACGTGCGCCTGCCCGAAGGCCTCCATCCTGCGCTGTCGGCGCTCCGATCGAGGCCCGAGTTTTTCGACCCAAACACTCCGCCCGCGACGATGCCCGTCGTGCCCCAGTCGGAAGGAGGGTGCAGTCCGCCGTTGGTCCATTATGTCGAGGAGGTCGAGGAGGTGGTGGTGCCAGAAGACCCGACGCTGTTCTTTGCGATGACTACGTGAGTAAACACGCGCTCTCGCTCCTGCGGCAAGACCGAGCCTGAGCGGACAGCTGAACCACTGAGCAAATGACAGATCGCCCGACCGGATCGTCAAATTCGCACCCATCTGGTCCCACTTCCTCGCCCTCCCTCCGTCTCGCAACTCCCACTCCGGTTCCCGCCCCGGCTGTCTCGTCATCAACTCGGAAGGATGGGGCGACGTCGATGGTCTCGCTCGAGCGAACGCGGCCGTCAAGAAAGCGGGGACGACTTGTGTGGTCAAGGAGAGTTCGAGGTCGTTCGAGCGGTACGAGGAGAGGGTGTTGTTCCAGCTGAGGGATGCGTGGACGGAGGCGGAGAGGCGGACGAGGGAGGAGGGCGAGAAGGAGGTCCAGTGGTTCGTGTTTGGGTGCGTTCTGCTTTTTACTCTTGTGTTTATAAAAAGGAGGAGTGATAGGAGCTGACAAGGGTTTGCAAAACAACGCAGGGACGACGACACGTGGTGGGTCGACACTCGACTCTTGCAGAAACACCTCGCGACGATGGACCACATGGACGACCACTTTATCGGCGCCCTCACCGAGACAGCTAGGAATCTCGACATGTTTGGCAAGATTGCGTACGGGGGTGCTGGGATCGTCGTGTCGAGGGGGTTGATGATCAAGCTGCAGGAGACTGGTGCGTTCTCGTTTCCTGAGCATAGGAGGGGATGCGTTGCTGACCTATTCAAATAGTCGAGGGCTGTGTATCGGAATTCAGCTACCTGTACGGAGGAGATTCGATGATGACGCACTGTGTTGGCAAGACCAAGGGGATCCCAACCGAAGACGTCTTGGAGGACACACGTGGTACGTTTTTATGTCCTGTAGGCTGGGCTCAAGAGAAACGTATACTGATTCATGATATACAGGTATGCAGCAGATGGATATGAAAGGGTTTGTCTGAGGTTGCCTGTGTGAAGAAGTGCACTAGCTGATCACCAAGAACGAGCAGAGATGCTTCGGGTTTCCTCTCAGCGGGCTACGGACCGTTCATCTCCATTCACCACTGGGCTGGTTGGCTCGTAAGTTCATCAAACACTCTTCAAACTCTCCTATACTGACTCAAATGTCTCACGCGTGCACAGGAGCTGATCCCGAACCGCGTCCAAACCGACATCATCAAGCTCTTCCAAACGGCCGTCGAAGTCTTTGGCGGACAGAACCTTTTCCGGCGCTGGATCTTTGATAACGGAGGGCTTGTGTGGACTGTTGGGCACTCGGTGATCCTGTACCGCGACCCGCTGGGGGAGGACGATCTGACGAAAGCCGTGCGTTCCTCTCCTCCTCCTCTTCTCGCTATTTAGAAAACGAGTGCTCATCGCTCCGACCCCTCTACAGGAATACACATGGGAAGATCACATCCCCCGTCGTCCCGCCCGGCCTCTCCGCCCCGAAGGCGTCGAGAAATACACCTACTACATCGACCGCGTCGAGCGCGTGTCCCCCTCCCGCACCATCTTTCATCATACCTGCTCGCATCCGGGGGTGCAGAAGAGTGTGAAGAGGATCTCGATAGTGTGGGATCAGATTGGGAAGGAGGGGAGTGGTGAGAGTTGGGAAGGGGAAGGGGAAGGGAGGGAGGGCGAAAGGGCGTGGTGGTTGAGGGTGTTGGAGGGGTGGTGGAAATTGGGGTTTTGAGGAGGAAGAAGAAGGGTATAGAGATACGAGGGATTATAGAAGGACACTACTAGGACGACAACGCTCGTTAGCAGAACTTGTGTGCGAGTGCTGCAAGACAGACACTTTTCGTTTCCAGTGGGACAGCGGGTTGAGAGAGAGGCCTAACGAAGGCAGGGTAGAGAGAAAGGGGGAAGGAATGAAGTGTTTTCTTTCTCTCATGATCGTGCCTGCCTCGAGCCTGAGTGTGAAGCATACGGGTCGGTGAGTGGGCCACCGCTGGCGGCGAAAGGCCAGGCCTTGTCGGCGCGCGCGCGACCGCGAAGTCGCGACCAAAACTTGGGAGTGCTGGAGGCGTCGCGCCTTTCGCTCCCGCCACTTTTTCCACTACTTTCCACTCTCCCTCATCTCATCAATCATGAGCTGCTTAGCGACCCCGCTCCGCTTCCTCCCGCTCTCCCTCGCCGAACTTACGATCCCCACCGTCCTCAAATCGGGTCAATCGTTCCGGTGGCACCAGTTCTCTGTGCACGCTACGAAGCCGGATAAGGAGGAGGGAGGGGAGGTGGTGGGAGGAGAGGAATGGGCGATGGGGTGGAACGATAGGACGGTCGTGTTGAGGCAGGATGGTGCGTTTCTTTCTGTTTTTCCAAGGGGAGAGGGATCGAGGGGAGCGGGCCGTTGGAGGCGTGATCACAAAGTGGTGCGAGGGGTCGCGGGTGGTGGGTTGAGGATAGTGATGGTGCTGACACGCGTGTGTCACTTCATTCGACGACAGAAAAAGGATTGTACTACCGCTCTCTCTTCCCTCATGGTTCCGCCTCGCATGCATCCTACCTCGCGGACCTGACCTCCGACACGACCCTCGCGATGCTCCGGACTTACTTCCAGCTCGACGTTCAGCTCGTGCCGCTGTACGAGCAGTGGAAGAAGGAAGACAAGCATTTCGAGAAGAAGGTCAGGGTCGGAGGCGAGAGGTTGGAGGGGATCAGGGTGTTGAGGCAGGGGAGTTGGGAGACGCTCATCTCGTTTGTGAGTGTTTTGAGTGTGTAGTTTGGATGAACGGGGAGGGATGCTGATGGGCTTGATGGGGGTGCAGATCTGCTCGTCGAACAACCATATTTCCCGGATCGGAGGTACGTTGCTCTCATCCCGCTTCCTTCTCTTGGGCTTACGTGTTCCTTGTCCTGTTCCAGGAATGGTGAACCGTCTCTGCGCCTCCCTCGGTTCCCCCCTCCCCCACCCTTCCTCCTTCACCCCTTCCTGCGTCCACACGCCCACAACCTTCTCCCCCTCTACCCTCCCTCCTCCCACCCACCCGGCACCACAAGAACAATTCTACGCCTTCCCCTCCCCTTCCTCCCTGACCCCACTCTCAACCGACACCCTCCTCCGCGAGCTCGGGTTCGGCTACCGCGCCCCCTTCATCCTCTCGACCGCTCTCCTCATCCACGAGATTGCTGAACGCGAAGGCGTGACACCAGAGGCGTACCTCGATGGGTTGGCGAAAGAGAAGTTCAAAGGGACGCTAGGCGAAGCGAGGGAGAAGCTGATGGAGTTTAAAGGCGTGGGGAGGAAAGTCGCGGATTGTGTGGCACTGTTTGGGTTGGGATGGAGTGAGGTCGTGCCTGTTGACACTCACGTCTTCCAGGTCTGTCTTTCCCCTTTCTCCATTCCCTCAAGCTCAACACTGACGTGTTTTCGTTTACACCAACCCCCCAGATCGCGATCCGCGACTACTCCTTCCCCGCGTCGAAATCCACCGCGCTCTCTCCCGTCTTGCACGACAAAGTCGCGTCCAAGCTCTCCTCCCTCTGGGGTCCGAAAGCCGGATGGGCCCAACAAGTCCTCTTCTTCGCCGACCTGAAATCCCCGGCCTCTCCCTCCTCCTCCTCCTCCCCTTCCCCATCTCCGGAGAAGAAAGACAAGCGGGAGGTCGTGGTGGTCAAAGCCAAGTGGGAGATTGAGTTGGAGGAGTTGGAGAAACAGCCGGGCAAGAGGAGGAGAGCGGCTGTGACGAAAGTGGTGAAAAAGAGTGTATATGTTGAGGAAGAGGAGGGGAGGGAGGGGAGGGATGGGAGTGAGAGGTACCCGACGCCGGCGTCGTTGCCGGCGAGGAAGAAGAGGAGGGTGGAGCAGGACAGTCCGCTGAAGATGAAGAAGGAGGCTTAGAGTGGTTGTTGTACACTGTGCCAGAATAGACCTGGAGTGGAATCGTGACGTTGTTGTTTTGGACTCTCAAATGCGCTTCAGCAGAATCAAAGAGAGAAGAACCTGGTTACATAACACACACCCCCGACTTGACAACGAAACGAAACTACATGACGATCTTTGATCTCAATCCTCTGCCGGTCTACTTGAGGAAGAAGTCGCCACGCTCATGAACGATCAACTCGTACTCGGGCTGCATGTTGACGTAGATGTTCTCCCAGTTCTGGAGCGTCGCCGCCGTGAACGCCGCGTCGACGGGGTCCTTAGAAAACAAAAGAAGGGTCAGATTGCTGTCAAAGAGGGAACGAGGGGGAGAGATACTCACAATGACAGTCTTCTTGAGCTCGGGGTTGGCGAGGGAAGCCTCGACCATGAGCTGGAGGCGGCACTGGTTCTGAGCGAAAACGACGTGTCAGCTTGATGGATGCCGTTCCGGTGCGCGCTAGCCATGTAAATCGATCGAATTTACCTCCATGTTTGAAAACACATATCCGACCTCATCGACAGTTTTTCCGACTATCACCAGAAGTATCCACGTCAATTTCCAGTCCGGGTGGAACGAAAAGAGCCGCCCACGCACCGACCATCAAGCCGTGGTTCTGGAGGATGCAAGTGTTGAACTTTGGTCCCAACGCCTTGGCAATGTTGTCGCCCTCCTCGGCGGCCAACACCAATCCACCGAAATTGTTGTACACGCCTTGGTTGTCATGGAAGAAGCAAGAGTCCTGCGTGAAGATGTCGAGCTTTTTCCCAAACACGCTCCACGCGCGGCCGTGGATCGAGTGGCAGTGCGCGGCGGCCATCACGTCCGGACGGGCGTCGTGGATCGCCGAGTGGATCCAGTACCCTGCGGTGTTGATCGGGAGTTGGGCGCCGTGCTCGGAAACCCATCCGCCGGGACCGACGAGGACCCTGGAAAGACGTTCGAGGGAGCGTTAGGGCGAGTGCTTGGAAGGGACGTGAGGGGAGCAACGCACAAGTTGGAGACGGTGACGAGACTGAAGTGGACGCAGACGGGGTTCATCCAGTAGTGGTCCTTGAGAATAGGGTCACGGACTGCCGATGCGAAGGTAAAAGGACAAAGATCAGCGTCTGAGCTCGGTGTGGCGTGAACCGAGAGCGACGTGGTGTGGCACCGCCGAAAAAACTCACCAGTGATGTGACCAGAAAGACCTTCGCCGTAGCCCCTCTTGCCCCAGAACTGGAACACACCCGCCATATGTTCCTACCCACGATAATCCCATCCAACATCAGCCCCTCCCAATTCCCGGTCTTTATCCTCGATAAGCCCCGCACCACACGAAAACGCACCTTGATCCACTGCCTCTTCTTCAACAAGCTGTCCATGTCCTCCCCAAACACCGGCATCTTTTGCGACAACCCAATCGTACCAGCCTTGTTACCCCTCCAGATCCTGTCGACGGGCTTGTCGTCCAACCCATCGAGCGACTGGTGGAACGTAGCCTCCTCCTTGCCGCCGGGTGCGACGGATGGCTTCGTAGCGGGAGCAGAGTGGATCGTATCGGCCGCGATGGGGGACATGATGGGCTGTTGTTCAAGAGGAGAGAGATGTGGAGAGAAGTTGGAGAGGAGGGGAAAGAGGAGGAACGCGGTTCGCCCTATCTCAGGACACCATTTCCGCCGGGTAGGACCTGGACTCAGCTCTTGCATGCCGGCCGTGCCGAGCTCCAAAAACGGCGGGTCGGGTGGCTGCCGAAAAGTACCACGTGACCTCAAGGCCAAGCACAAAACATGTTACAATATAAAGTTAGAGGTACTTTGTGCTTAGACCGGCTTTTTTGGAGACCGCTGTTGCTCCCAGGCGGCTGTACACGATTACACGTGTCTCAGTCCGGAGGAAGTCTCGCCGGAGCGGCCGAAGCCCTCGACACAGCTTAAATACGAACCTCGGTTCACGACACAACACGGAAAACGCACTCTATCCACCTCTAAGCGCCGCCCTGACAACCCAGAAGTGTGATGTTGGCATCGTTTCCATGCAAACGCTGGCCAAGTCGCCTCCTACAACAATCTCTCGCGATCGCTTCTCCCTTCCACTCCACATCCTCACCCAGAATTAAAGACACTTTATTCTGCCTCGCCAAAAGTTGCCTTCCTCTTGTACGCCGCCTGATCCCTCAACCTACAATCCCAGGACCCCCGCGAAATCGGGCCACGTCAGCTCGTCATTCTTCTCTGAAGTCCCATGAGGCAAAGGCCAAAAGGGAAGGGGAAAAGAGAGACGTACCACTGACGGTACTCCTTGAAGTTCCCGACCTTCTCGCAGTAGTAGTCTGGTACAGGGTTCGAGACAGACTGTCGAGATGGGTCGGCGCGGTTGCGGACAATGTGTTCATGGAATACTGTCGGGCAAGGGGAGGTGTTAGTAATCGCTCCACAAATACCTCTTCCCAGTGCTTCCATATGTTTCCCATCACCGATCTTGCCCCACCATTCTCTCAAGAAGCAGAGTGAAGCCGCACAGCCTCTCCAGCGATACCTGCCTTATTCCCCCCAAACGTTCGACTTCCATCCTCCACCGCCACCGCCATCGCCATCGCCTCCCATCCCATCAAGCCCTCCAAGTGAAATTCAGCCAAGTTCGGCAACTCACAGCGATCCTTCTTCTCCATGCCGGCCAACGCCCTCCGATGCGAGACCTTCCACACCGTGTTGCCGACGGTCGGACCCGCGAGCCACCCAAGGCCAACGCAAGCGAGTGTTGCGATGCCGTACCTAGATATTTTTTGAGAATAGAGGTAAAGAGAGGGGGATGGGACGTCAGTGAGGTGCGCTTCGGAGTGGGTGGGGGTGCAGCGGCGAGTAGAGATGAGGAACGGCCGAGAACAAGCTTTTCTCGCAAGCTATCCTACTCGCTTACGATCTCCTCCAATGATTCAACTCTGATCCAATCTCCCAGTCCCAGTCGCAGTCTTCCCTCCTCCTCCCTTCGACTCTCCATCCCAACTCGGCGGCGCCCCTCCCTTTGATCCGCCCCACGAAAGGGACTCACGCGTAAACGGGTTCGATGCCCATGATGAGGTCTGTAGGTTCAGCTTCGATGTTGGCAAAGTAGTTGGCGCCGAGGATGCCGCCGATGGCGGTGGTCGGGATGGAGAACAGGACGGCGTAGCGGCGCTGGGACTTGCGCAGGGAGAGGTATTGCGACCAGCTGATTTCGGCTGTCGGAGAGTTCGTACCCGAGATGAGCTGAAGTAGAGCAGATTGATGAGAGAAATGCGGGGGACGAACAGGCAGAGGAAGAAGCGGAGGACGAGGAGGAAGCAGAAGGCGATGGAGCCGAGGAGAGGAACCGCCGAGTTGCGGGCAGCGGCTTGGGTGGCAGCACGGCGACGCGTCGAGGTACGAGTCGTACGGAATTCATCATTATTTTTAGGTGGGTGTTGGTTTGACGGTGATCTAGGCAGGGGCGAGGGCGGGCTCAGTTTCTCGGAGAAGGACTGTCGGGGTCCTCCGGGGTGGCCAGCCGGGTAGGCCTCCTTTCCTGTATCTTCTCTTGTTGTCGGAGTGACGTCGATGTGTGTCGAGAAAAAAGCGGTGCTGCTCTTCTCCTTTCTGAATGACCACGAATGACGACTGCTCTCTCTCTACTTCGTACCACTACTTCCACACCTACCACCCGTCCAGAATCTCAACGATGGCACCTACGACGCAAGCTTCCGAAGCGTACCCTCCCACGAAGCCGCCCCAGCTCGCCCAGTTCAACACGGTCTCGCTCGTCGACATCCCGCTCAACCCGATCAACCAGCACTCGCGACACCTCCCGTCCTGTCCCCACTCCCAAGAAGGAGCACCACCACCAACAGAGGGCGAGCAGGGCGCCATGAGGCTCAGAGGAGGGTGCATCGACTTTTCCAGCTGTGTGAGTTCACCATGTTTGGAAGACTCTAGTTGACCCGTAGAAATGCTGACTCTCTGGGACTCGTAGGGCTGTCCGTGTGAATGCTGCATCATTCCTTGCACCATCTCATAACCGATCGTAACGGTCCTTCCGAACGGCGGCTTGGCGAGCGTACTGCGAACGGAGTGCGGCCACGGAGGACATCATGCTGATGAGGAGATGGAACAAGGGACACTTTTAATTGTAGATAGTTCAATGTACACACGACAGAGAAGCCGCTCCATAGTAGACGGACATTTTTCGCAACCCCCCTTGATACGACGGCGTCCCCAAAAGTTGAGAGCGGCAAGTGGCGCAAACCGTTTCGATCGGACAAAGGAAGAGTACAATGGTTGATAGAAGAAGCGTTAGTGAGATCAACTTGGGCAGGAAACTCGCCGCACACCGTGACCGACTTGACTCTCTCCCTTGCCCGGAACGACAACAAACACACGTGGCTTGGTTCGGGGATGTCAGCCGGCCGCGATGTTGGTCAAATACTCAGCGTGTTGATTTCTGATATTCCGTTGTGACTCTATCAGCCGGCCCTGTCCGACCCATTCTCACGACTATGGTACACCGCCTTGCACTACAAGTCTCCGCGCCGCCGCAGTGAGGTGTGGGTAATCTCAGCATTGTTGACTTGTTCTAGACATCAGATTCGACCAAGGTCCTGGGTTCAGCTGTACGAAGGAGAACGGTTCATTTCTGGAACGGTATAGCCATCAAGCCGGCTCGAATAGACATGCGTTCGACGGCTCACCGCGTACACGTGTGAGCTAGTTTGTCGGCACCTTCAGAGGAAGGACAAGATGGGAACGAATCTGCCACTTCTATCGTCTCTGCCCGCCTCTCAGATCGATGGGGAGCGTACTGAAGCCTTCCAGGAGGACACGTGCCTGGCCCCCTTTGCCTTGGCGCTCGCCTCCAAACACAGCTCACACGTTCTCTGCACGACGCCGTCGCCTTGCGCTTTCTATCCATGAGAATAATAGTGATACAAGTGAAGGGTAGGGACGGCCATGAAGAGATCGCCGTTGAGGCAATTTGAAGCGCCCGGATTGCGAAACAGCGCTACTGTACTTTCGCGAGCCCCCGTCAACTTGCTTCCAGGTTCCGAGATCGACGTGCCCTGCCTCCCCTCCCTCTCTTTCTTACCACCACCTCCCTACAACTCTCATCAACTGTACGTTCTTTCTCCCGCTTACGAGTATCCCCCAGAAAGTATAGACAGAAGTGGGAGTACGAACGCCGCTCGTACCCGCCCCCACCGTCTTGCTCGCTTGGCGGCCAGGGGCCTGGGAGGAGGCTTATCAATCACCCGTCGCCTGCACGCTAACCCCGTTTTCCTCCCCTTTTCTTCCTATACAGACTTCACTTTGATCTACACTCGAACGAACAAGATGGCCGCCCCTTCGCCCGAGTCTGCTCCCAACACTTCCGAGCCCGTCGTGAACCCCGCCGCGCCGGCTCAGACCGCGCCCGCGCCTCCTCAGGCCAACCCTACGACCGCACAGAGCGGTGATGGTCAGGGCGATGCGTGCGGTTCTCTACTTGTTTATTTAATCGAGAAAGTCGGGATGTTGACCAGGACGGTGCAGGCTCGACAAGGGGATCAAGTCGCTCGCGGGCAAGTTGGGCTTTGGCGCCAAGGTGTCCAACTCGAACGTCGAGAAGGTGCGTCCACTTGCATTCCTTTTTCTTGTTCACTGTTTTCTGAATTCAATACATTGAGCAGGCTTCGGACGGCGTGAGGAGCCTGTTCAAGAAGTTCACTGGTGCGCCCCTGCGATCCCATTGTTTTGGTGACGCTGGGTGGGGCCCGCTAACGTTTTGCGCTGCTATATTGGGACGACTCGCAGGCAAGGACGTTCCCATCAAGGACCAGGTTCGACTTTCTTTCTCTATGGATACTGCCTTGTGTGCAAGGTGTGCTGACCTGCCTTGTCCCTCGCGCTCGCAGGAGATGAAGTAGACCCCACTCTTTGCCAGGCCAACTCGCGCCCCCCTCATCTTTCGGCTTGTTTTTTTTTCGGCGGAGAGGGCAACGGTTTTCTTCTTTTCACAAGTTTCTCGACGGAGGAGAGGAGTACCTACATATTTCTGAAACCCTAATGCAGCCTTTCATCTATTCCAAATACGCCTCGCCCGGATCTGTCACGTGCGGCCTTTGTTGCGCTCGAATGCACGTTCACGTAACGTGTCGATTGGAACGGGATGGCGGACAGTTGTTCCTCTGAAGCTTGAAGCCCTCTCCTCGCTCAA
The DNA here is from genome assembly GCA_024364755.1 of Pseudohyphozyma bogoriensis. Taxonomy (NCBI): domain Eukaryota; kingdom Fungi; phylum Basidiomycota; class Microbotryomycetes; family Chrysozymaceae; genus Pseudohyphozyma; species Pseudohyphozyma bogoriensis. Next base: position 19,772 of record JALBUQ010000180.1, read on the forward strand.
CTCGTCGCGCCAGGTCGTGCAACACGCAAAAGCCCTCTCGACGGATTTCGTCGGCCCTACGTCCCAGTTCCACGGGTGAAGCCCCCCCTCTTTGCTCCTTCATGACTCCGTTCCGAAGGGCTCGTCTCTACCTCTGTTCGAAAAAGCTCCGTTGCGCTTCATTATTCGGAGTCGCAAGCGCCCGCAGTCTGACTAAGCTCTCACGGAGTCGAAGCCGGAGTCGAGCTGGCCAGGAGGACCCGTCCTGTATTTTTATCGAGGAAGCGAGCGCTTCCATTCTTTTCTGTTTCTAAAGTTCTCAGCAACAATCGCCTTCCTACACAAACACCGGCGATGGGGTTCTCCAAGCCCCAATTCGATATCCCAGACCTTACAGGCAAGCTCGTGCTCGTCACTGGCGCCAAGTGAGTCCCCCGTCTTGTGCCTTTCGCCTTCACCCACTCCACACTGACCTTCAGGAGTAGTACTGGAATTGGCTATCAAACAGCCCAACAACTCGCTCTCCACGGCGCAAAAGTCTACGTCGGCGCGAGGACCGTCGAGAAAGCCACGATGGCGATCCAGAGGATGGAGGAGGAGTCCCCAGAGTTGAGTGGGAAGGGGAGGTTGAGGGCGTTCAAAGTTGACTTGAGTACCGTGTGTGGGACGAAGGAGGATGCTGGCGAGTTTTTGAGGGTCGAGGAGAGGTTGGATGTGTTGAGTAGGTCGTTTTGTTGAGCGCATTTCGAGGGATCGAGGCTGACGTGGTTCTCGTTGTCAGTCAATAATGCTGGGATGGGCAATGCGCCCCTGGAGATTGGGGGCGAGGGTGTCGCCAAAGAGTTTTCCGTCAAGTGAGCTCCCTTTTTCCCTTTGACCTGTGCACTCATCTTTGGAACGTTGTAGCTTACCCACCTCGCCAACACACAACAGCCACCTTGGCCCTTTCGTGCTCACGCAAACCCTCCTTCCACTCCTCATCAAGACTTCAGCTCTCCCCGGATCAGACGTACGGGTCATCACTGTCGCTTCGAAAGCTCACGAGTTCCTCAACACCGACCCCAAGTTTGAGTCGATTGACGACTTTAACGCGAGGTGCGCGCCGACCGTCGAAGCGGGCGAGACGTTCATGGGTCGCCAACGTCGGTACGGTACGTCGTTCCCAAGCTTGTCATGAGAAATTCTCTATTTTTCGCAAAGCTAACCACAGTCCTTTTACAGGCCTAGGCAAGCTCGCCAACATCCTCTTCGCACGCCAGCTCCAAACCCGTCTCCTCGCCTCCCCCATCCCCGGCGCCTCGTCCATCCTCTCAATCTCACTCCACCCGGGCGCAGTTGGCACAGACACCGCCTGGAACCTCATGTCCTTCATCGGGCCACTCCGGTACCTCCTCTTCGTCTCGCCTCTCAGAGGAGCGGCCACGTCGCTGTTTGCTGCAACGGCGGTGGAAGTGAGGAAGGAGGAAGAGAAGTATAGGGGGAAGTATTTGGTTCCGTATGGGACGGTTAAGGAGCCGAGTGTGTATGGGAGGAGTGAGGAGTTGGCAGAGAGGCTGTGGGACACGAGTGAGAGAGTGGTGGAAGAGATTCTGGCGAAAAAAGGGGGGGGGGGGAAGTGACGTGGCCGGAGTGAGAAGTGTCGCGTCCGCTCGTAACGAAGGCGTCAATACAACAGCTATCCAGCCATGGCTTGACAATACTGTAGAAGAAATTGATGCATTTTTTCATCCCTGAGCTCCTCGGACAATACACTGCTCATCGCTTCCGCTGTCCTCCGTCCCGCACTAAATCGGCTGCTCTGACGCGGTCGCCAAGCCCAAGCACCATTTTAGGGTCGAGTTCGGACGAAAACTGCACTCGAGCACGCACGACCGTTCGTCTCTCTCCTTCCTACCATTCACTTGTCACTCTCACCACCCACATCCCACTTCAGTGTAAGTTCCGACCATCGTTCGCTTGTCCGCCCTCAGCAGAAAGCCCACGCGAACTTCGGTTTCGCTTTGCGACAATCGCGTGATAGCAGTACTAAGGCGACTAACACTCACTACCTGATAGAAATCAAACCATGTCCGCACCACCAGCTCAGAGCACCAACGTCGAGCCCACGGCTGGCAACCCCGCTGCCAACACCAGCGGAGGAGGCGATGCGTACGTTGCCATGATTGCGCGGGGTTTCGGAGGAAATGGGCAGCTGATATGATGATGGGGTGTGCTTAGTTTGGATAAGGGAGTTAGGGCCGTCGTTGACAAGACTGGCTACGGAGCGAAAGTCACGGGTGCGAACATTGAGAAGGTGCGGAATTGTTGTCCCGTCTTGAGCGCTGGCAGTTTGGTTGATGGAAAGCTGACGATGCGGACACCCTCTCAGGCCAGTGATGGGATTAGGAGTCTTTTCCATAAAGCTACTGGTACGTTTTCCACTCCCCGCTTTCAGTCTCCCGTGAAGTCGGGAGGGAGTCGAAGCGTTGCTGACGTGGTGTGATTCTGTGCACAGGCAAGGACGTGCCCATCAAGGACCAGGTTAGTATAGCGGAGGGTTCAATGTAAGGATCAAATAGGTAGCTTACTGACTGCCCACTTTATTTTGCTGGGACTACAGGAGATGAGGTGAAGCATCCATGGAAACCGAGTACTGTAGCGCGGGAGATTGAGGCAACAGAGCAGCAATGTCAAATAGTCTTAAAAGATGTTTGTTTAACGTTTTTCAGAAATACCTTAAATGAGGAGGTTGATTGCTCGTCTGACCCATCTTCATCCGATTGCCCTGTCGAGCTCTTTTGGTACGGTAATCGCCTGCCTGAGGTCACGTATTTCGACTGTAAGAAGGCAAAGGGCTTCACGCAACACTCGACCCGCTTCAAAGTATTCTCGGAGACGAGAGGAGTGTTCTGTTTCGACCCTGTTTGCATCCTGGGTATCAGCACGACCATGCGGTCCACCAGTGGCGATCGAGCGCAAAGTCGACGTGTCGGGCAGGTTTCGCGAGTCGTGCCTCCTCCTCGCCCTTCCACAGGGCTGGGAAACGATGAGGATACCGACGAGATCATCGGCAACCAGCAAACACCACTCAACACGCCGCAGAACGCGGGCACGTCGTCCAACCTCCTTCCCGATCAAGCGAATTTTCCCCGGATTTTCTCCGGACGCCACGTTACGCCGTGGGCCGGCGTTCGTCTCTTCTCGGCCATCTCTGGTTGCCTTTTTTTCTCCCGCTGCCGGTTTGCGGGAACCCTTCCTTTGCTCGCTTCTTGTCTACACACGTTTCTCTACCCTTTTGACTCCCCCTCCTCCCGACCGGCGTCTCTACCAGACTTCCAACGCCGCTCGCACGCACCTACGACCAAAGCAGCTCGAACCTCCGACGGCCGACTCGACAACGAAAGGCAGGACGGGACGGGATCTCGTCTGCTCCGCCTCCTCGACTTGTTGAGATCGCTGAGCTTATAGTAATAAGGTCAAGTCGCCATGGGGGCCCTGGATTCTGTGCTAGGGTACGTTGACGGTCGTGTCATTGTGCGGAGTGGAAAGGCTGATCAAGCGGACGGGGTCTCATTGCAGTGCGCTGGTGATTGGGAGCTGGGTCAACTCGATGGTCTTTGCGCTCGAGTTGCAGCAGCTGTACTACTACTTTACGACGTTCAAGAACGATGGCTGGAGCATCAAAGGTGCCGTCGCGACTATTGGGATGCTCGACCTCGGAAGCACGGTAGTGACGAACGCATGTGTTTATTTGGTGAGCGGTTTCTTAGAAATTGAATGATGTCAAGTTGGAGTGAACTGACCTGATGAATCACAGTACACTGTCAAGCATTGGGTGAGTATATGTGGTGTGCAGGGGGTGAGGTCGCCGGGCAACTGACGTGGCTCGGTTTTGCTTGCTTAGGGGGACGTCGCGTACCTCACCTGTCAGAACTGGCCATTACCTGTCATGGTACGCTGAGATCAAATTTTGGACCTTTATCGTTACTAAAGAAGGATTCATAGGTCATCACGAACGCTCTGACCGGACTCATCCTCCACGCCTTTCTTACGGTCCGCGTGTGGCATCTGTACGCCTACTCGAAACCCCCTCTAGGCAGATACTTACCACGCTCTTCTACAGATCACGGAGTATTGCTTTGGTGCTGGTGTGCTCTCTGCTCACCATCTGCGCCGTACGCCCTTCCGTCCCTTTCATCAGAAGCGTCACAACCTGGCTGATTCGCACGTTCCCAGATTGCTGCTGCCATCGCTGTGGCCACAGTCACGATCCTCAATCCAACCTATCACGCACGTACAAAGATCATCAAGTTTGGCATGTAGGTTTTTCCCTGTCATCCTCTCTCTCCGGTGGAATGCGAGCGCTGATCTGATGGACACCCGTTCGTTATTCCAACAGCGTCTGGCTTTCGACGGCGTGCGGCGCCGATTCGGTGATCGCGGCGTCTCTAGTGACGCTGCTCAACAAAGCAAGAAAGGACGTTGCGAATTTCTCTCAGAGGTGCGTTTTTCTTGATGGTTTGTATTGAGGGACACGTGGGCGCACACACTGACCGAGTTCATGGTCCATTCCTTACGTAGCACGATCGATCGTCCGCTGCAGAAGCTCGTGAGGATCTCAGCAGAGTCAGGTTGCCTGATTGCCACGTATGGATTGATCACGATCTGCGTCTTTGCGACACACGAGTCGACCAACAGTCAGTTGTCTCTTCTTCCACGCCAGTCTGCCTGCTCCTCCGCTGACCCCAGCTTCCTAAAACAGTTCCCGTCGGCCTCGCCCTCTCCTTCGGAAGGATCTACGCCCTCACCCTCCTCTTCAACCTCAACCTCCGGAAATCTACCGCTCGGGGTATCGCGACTTCCGGCGGCGAGCTCGACACCACGTCGGGCAATGGCAACGGCTGCACGGCGAGCCGGTGGAGTCGTGGGGACAAGTCGCGGAGACTGGCTTTGGATGGCGTGCTGGTCAGTTCAGTTAGCATGGTGGAGATTGATGATGAGAGGGATGTGCCTCAGGTTATTAGACTCGCGCGTGTTGGTGATTCGGTGAGTTTTGACGGGTTTGGAGAGAGGACACACGTGGCGAGGAGGCTGACGGGGATCGGAGTAGACGCAGATGACTGAGAGGTATAGGTTGGGGAAGAGTGACTCTGTTGCACCAACGAAGGAGGATTTGGATGAGGAGGAGGAGGTGGGAATTGAGGAGACGGAGGACTTGGCTGGAGACCGACCGCTGGCGGTGGAAGTCGTGTAACTCATGTCTGTACTGCCTTCTCTTCCGGAAAGGGACATCCCATAATTACATTTCGAACGAATTACTTGTGGCTATTGTCTTCGTTTTCCGAGAGACGACATAAGCACCCGTCTGCGCGAGGTTCTTCCAGCTTTTCTTACAAAGTTTGCAGGGCCCCCACTCCTTACTCCATGTGAAACATGAGATACTGCTCTGAGGAAAATTAGTGCGAGCCGTCAAATTCGAGTATGGTCAACACACCCTGGCCCGCCCGCCCGCCGGCCCGCCCAACCTCGACCACTTTCAGAGTGGCGCAAAAACTTGAGGCGGCTCGCGCCTGCTCGGGTTCGCCTCCGTCCACTCCCTCAGAAACAATGTCTCGTTCGACAGCATCGACAAGTAGCTCTACATTACCAACCCTAACAAAGCACTACTACTCGCTCTCGCCCTCGACGTCGCTCCTCATCCCCTCCCCGCCCTTCCCACCCTCCGAGCTGCTCTCAACCCCAGAGACGCAGGAATGGCTCGTACAGCACCTGTTGAGAGACGTTCCTGGTGGTAGTGAGGTGAACGAGGAGGAGAGGGAAGAAGAAGAAGAAGGTGCGAAAGGGTGGAGGAAGGGGTTCTGGAGGAGGATCGTCAGTGGGATCGAAGGAGGGTTCAAGGAGAGGCAGCAGAAAAGCGAGGATGTCGCCGATGAGGTGAGCTATACGTTTCTATTTGTGATCAGTGCGGGAGAGTGTGCTGACAAGGGCGAGCACGAGCAGGAAGTTCACAGCGAGATCTACGACGCGTTGGTGCGGTACCTCTCGTCCGGTGGACCTGCGTCGAGTGGAGGTCCTCCGCCGAACTCGGTGAGGAGGTATTATTGGGGAGATGTAGGAAGGATTGGGGAATGGAAGTGCGTGAGAACGAGAGAGGAGGGCAGGATGATTAGTGGTGGTGAGTTCGATTGGATACACGTGTGTTGTTTACACAGAGCTGACGAGGGTGTTGGAAGGGACGACTGGCTTACGAACATGGTGAGAAAAGACTGAACAACGTCATGTTGCAGATCTGACCGTTGAGGGATCACAGGCAAGCGTGCATCGCGCTTGCGAACCACCTCCTCGCTTCGCCGTCGCCGCTCCCGTCGTCGATCCTCGAGGTAGGAGCGGGCGTCGGTCTTCTCTCGCTCGTGTGCGCTAGAATACTGCTTGGTCAAGAAGAAGGGCAGAACCTACCAAGAGTGGTAGCGACGGACGTGGACGAGTCGGTGTTGGAACGGCTGGAGGGCAACGTGGAGCTCAGTACGTGGTCGCCAGAGTTTCGGAACAGACGTTCAGAACTTCAGAACATGGCCGTTAACATTGATCTTTGGTTACAGATGGAGTTGGGAAGATTGTCAAGACGAGGAAGCTGGACTGGGAGCTCGCGATGACCGAGGTAGGGAGGGACGCGCTGATCGAGTGGGAGGGTGGGGACCGGCCAGAGCTCATCCTCGGTGCTGATGTCGTACGTGCCACTATAACTCTCATCAGATCATCACTAAATCTCGGTCTTCTACAGGTGTACGACCCGTCGCTCGCTGCTCAGCTCGCACAAACGCTCGCGATCCTCCTACGTCGTCGGTCTCTGTCGGGCTCGCCTTCGTCACCAGCACCGCCCGGGCCGATAGCGTTGATCGCAGGGACGATTCGCAACCAATCGACGTGGGATGGGTTTCTGGAGCAGTGCAGTGCGTTTTCCCGAGCTGCACACCTTTTGGGGCGAGGCTGTGCTGACCCCGCTGGTGCCTGTCTACTTTTTTTTTTGCCGCGCGGCTTGGCAGGATCGCGAGGACTTGGAGTACAGGAGGTCGAGCTGCTGGATGGTGGCCAGGGTGGGATTGTAGGGGCTGAGGGGTGGGAGGGAGAAGGCGAGGTGAGGCTGGTCAGGTTGGTAGCTCAATTAGAAAAATAAAAGGGAATTGTAAGGAAGGAATAGAATAGCGAGACTATTGCAGCGGGTTTCTATTTGGAAGGATCGGGGGGGGGGGGGGGGGGGGGGGGGGGGCTGGGCGTCACTACTCTGAAACGGCGCGGGTTGGCTCTGTACTTGTTGCTCGCCCGCCTCGCTGCTCGCTGCTCGCTTCTCCGTGAATCTCGGGCTTCGCTTGTTGCCACATCTACCTCCAAAAAGTATAGACACTTGTGACCATGCGTGCGCACAGCTCGATCCTTGTTGTGTGCGACTAGAAGCTGACCGCCCCCCCTTGTTCCTCCCCTTCTGCGACAGCACCCAAGCCCAACGGAGGCGAGCCCGACGAGCGCACGTCGCTGCTCACCACCACCAACCAGCCCGCCGCCCCGTCCCACACCTACCACGTACGTCCTCCTCCCTCCATCGCACGCTCTGCCTCTGGGAGGCACGCGGGCGGGCCTGGTGATGAGAGGGGCTTGGCAGCGGGTGCACCGCCCGCAACCGTTGTCTCTCACTCGCCCCCTCGCCCTCGCTCGTCACAAGTTAGTGAAAGAAATGAAAGGGCGACAGCTGACGCTCCCTAGATCCCCAACTCGCACCCTCGCTCCCCGTCCCCGTCGACGCTGCCTCACCATGTCGTCCCCCTCCCGCTCCCTCGCGCCCGCCAACGTCCACAGAACGACATTGTCCAGCCCGTGCCGACCGTCGCCGAGTCCCTCAAGGCCCTCTTCTTCAGCGGGTACCTCAACATCCTCCTCGTCGCCGTCCCGCTCTCCTTCCTCAGTCACTTCCTCAACTGGGGTGCGTCTCTTCAGCGGGTCGGCGCTAGGAGAAGAGGAGCAAAGAAGCTGACGCAGGGAGAATGGGAACAGGATCGACGGCCGACTTTATCATCAGTTTCATCGCGATCGTCCCTCTCGCTTCGTTGCTCGGTGATGCGACGGAGCAGTGCTCCCTCACGCTCGGCCAGACCGTCGGAGGCCTCATGAATGCGGTCAGTTTCGCCCCTCTTGTTGGTCATCTTTAGAGGCATGACTGATTGATCATGAATTGTGTTGCAGACTTTTGGAAGTGAGCGGGCTGTTGTTCTTCGTCTGACGAGGCTCACGAGCTGACCACCTTCACCCCCACCTCTCAGATGCTGTCGAGGCCATCGTTGGAAGTGCGTGGGCTCCCTCTTAACCCTCTAAGCACTCGTTCTGACACCAACTTTTTATCAAAGTCATCGCCCTCGTTAAAGGCGAGCTCCGCATCGTCCAAACCAGCATGCTCGGCTCGATCCTCTCGAACCTCCTCCTCGTCCTCGGCTGCTCCTTCTTCGCCGGCGGCCTCCGCTTCTCCGAATCCACGTTCCAAGCCACCGCCGCGCAAGCTTCGAGTTCGCTCATGCTCCTCGCTTGCTCGACGCTGATCATCCCGGCGGCGTACCATGCGAGCCGCCTGTCGCCCCCTGCGGACGGCATCCTTGCGGTCGAGCCGGACAGGGGGAGCGATCTGGCCGGGTTGTTGACCATCTCGAGGGGAACTAGTATAGTGAGTTGTCTTGTTGGAGCTTTTTGATCTGTGAGTAGCGGGGTGCTGACCTATTTCTCCCGGTTAAGATCCTGCTCCTTTGCTACGGATCTTGTGAGTCGCTGTTGCTTCCAGCTGTATCCAGTAGCGTCACTCATCACCACTTTGCGCAGACCTCTACTTCCAACTCAAGTCGCACGCCTACCTCTTCGAGGACGAGGCCGAGCATGAGGAGGAGGAGGCCAAGATGGAGCTCAAGACCGCCATTGGCGCCCTCGTCGTCATCACCGTCATCACTTCGTTCTGTGCGGATTACCGTGCGTTGTTCTTCTTTCTTCTACTCTAGTTCAGAGGAGGCGTTGGGGGGAAGGTCGAGAAAAGCGCGGCTGACACGTTTTCGGTTTCTGCTGTGCAGTCGTCGGCGCGATTGACGAGTTCGCGAAGGACTTTGGCATCCCCAAGGCTTTCATTGGATTGTACGCACTCTTCATTTTTCGTCTTTGTGTTGATCACGATGCTTACTGGACATTTCCTGCAGGATCTTGCTTCCCATCGTCGGCAACGCTGCCGGTGAGCTTCGACACTTCCGCGCCGGCGAAGTTTAGATCGCTGACATGCACTTCAACAGAGCACGTCACCTCGGTCTGGATGGCCATGAAGGGCAAGATGGAGCTCACGATCGGAGTCAGTGTCGGATCGTCGATCCAGATCGCTGTCGGTGTCATCCCGCTCTTGGTCGTCGTCGGCGTACGTGGTCCCTTCGTTCTCTCTCAGTTGCGCGGGACTGACCCAGGGAGCGTGTGTGTTGTAGTGGATCATCGACCAGCCCCTCACGCTCTTCTTTGAGGTATGTTGCCATTGCGTTTTGAGCCTTTTTGGGCGGCGTTGGGCGGCGTTTTGACCAAAAACAACCGTTTTGCAGAACTTTGAGACCCTGATCCTCTTCGTCTCCGTCCTGCTCGTCAATCTTCTAATCCAAGACGGCCGTAGTAATTACCTTGAAGGCGTTATGTTGGGTTTGTCGTCCTTCCTCTTCCGCATGGTGACGGGGACCAGTTGCTGACTCCATCCTCCCTCCCGTGAAGTGGCCCTGTACGCAATCATCGCCCTGGCCACCTGGGTCTCTTAGGCGGAGGGCATTGTCCTTCTTCCCAACCGCTCCCCCGTACCTATCCCCAAAGAACCGTCGTCGCCGTTTTAAAAAAAGTAAGAGAGGGAGAGAGGCCGCTCATCCCTGGGTTCAAAGGAACTCGTGTAAGACTTTTGTTAGTTTCTCCCTCCCACCAATCGTAATCGAGATACCCTTTTTTTTGCGCTCTACTGTTTCTCTGTCGATGTCTTCTGAAGAGAGAGGGCAGTCCCAGCAACATCTACTGCTCGGGCGAGGGAGGAGGATGGGACACGTTGATGAGGCGGTGCTGACGAAGGAGTCAGCTTTCTGAGTTGGCAGTGGAGAAGAGTGCTGAGCAAGTGCTGGAGCGCTGAGGCTGGGCTTCACAAAGTTGTTTGACTCGGCAAAAGCGATAATGCGAATTGCAGCTACCCGCGCCGGGCCAAGTGCTTGAGACGTGGCCATGCTGCTGATACCATAGGCGCAAGGGGGCAACGTTAGGACCTTGGGGCCAAGAACGCACGCCTCGATGGTCGGTCCCTAGCCCGAGAGTACGGAGAGAGCCTCCTCGTGCTCTATCTTCTCTTGCTGGAGGCGCGACGCGCTTGGCGGGGCGGGGAATGATAGGATCGTCCGAGGTGACCGTGGCGTTTTCTTCGTTCCCCCGTACTCTTGATCCAAAACCGCCTTTCCAGCGCTCAACTCCTACCCTCATCGTCCTACATCTCTGGAAAGCCGCTCACAGCTCCAACGGCTATTTTTAAGGGCGAAACCTCGGAGTAACGCGCGGCGATTATTAACCTCGCACCCACGCCCACCCGGAAGCTCCGCCTTGCCGGGCAAGAATCTCTCAAAGGGGCCAGCCAAAAACCCTACCTTCCTCGCGTCCTGGGCTCCCGAAACTTTCCCCTCCCTTCCCTCCCTCCCTCCCTTCCCTCCCTCCCTCCCCCTGTCCAGCACCTTCAGCACTCACCCCATTGCAACGAAATAAAAAAACCCAACGAACGCGAGACAGGAATGGTCCGCGCCTGCTGGGTCACGTTCGTGCCGGTCACGTTGTTTCATCTGCTCTCGTTGGCGCGAGGAGCGCCGCCGCCGCCTGCGACGACGCTCTCGAAACGCGGGTTGGGAGGCGTGATCCCCACGTCTTGCTTCGTCACGTGTGGAGAATTTAATGAGGCTGTCGAGGTACGTGTTGCTGGGCCTTTGGAAAGGTGGTAAGGGGGGGCGGTGTACAGAGGAGAGGAAGAGCGGGGATGGGACTCTGACAGCCAAGTGATGTTTCACGCAGGGGTGCAACACCATCTCCGTAAACGACGCGTGTTATTGCAAAACGAGCGTGTACAGCCAGCTCGAGCTCTGTGGATCGTACGTCTCCCCTTTCCTTTTGTGGGTTTGCAGGAATGCGGGCGCGAGAGCTTATCGCGGGTGTGCCTTTTGGTTTCGTAGATGCGTGCTCACAACGTCGGGCAACACGACTTCGACATCGGATTCTCTCTTCTCCCTCTCTGGAAGTGAGTTCTCCTGCGTTCTGGAAGGCTCCAAGGGAAGAAGGACGCTGATGGGAGCTCCCCACCAAAACAGCGATCGCGAATCAATGCAACACCACTCTGAAGTATGCGGGACCAGGAACAGGGTCCACGACGATCCTCGGGAAGAACTCGACCACGATACGGTCAACATACACTCCAAGGGCGAGGACAAGTCGAGCGGACGGGAGAGCGAAACCGGGCGGCGTAGGAGCGGCGGCGGCTGTGGGGATCGTGTGGTTGGGGGCGGTGGCCGCGCTGTCGTGATGCGAGGGCGATTTGAGGGGGGTTAGCTGACCATAGGCATATAGGAAGGGTTTTTTCATTGGCATTATATGTAGGACTAGATTGACAGACACTGGAGCATGGAGCATGGAGGGGGGGACCGCTCGATACATAGACTGGAACCCTCATTGCTGTTCCTCGCTCACGCACAGGAACGTTTTTGAACACCGAGATTGACCTTTCAAAGGGGGACGTTGGGGCTGGCACGCCTTGAATGCTTGGACACTCGCACGCTCACTCTCATCTTTCGGCTCGCTCCCAGTCGCGCCGGCGTTTTTCCTCCCCACACCAAAAACATCACACCACAACCGAGCGAGCGGGAATCCCGGAGTCCACAAGGACTCGAGCAGCGCTGCCAAGCGAGAATCTGGGAACCCCAGAAAGAAGGTACTTGCGAGGTTCTGGTTTCGGGCGGTCGGCATGTAGGGGTGGCCTCTGCTGCTCGCCGAGCAGAGCAGCGAACTACCTAGCGCCGACCCGGGGTTCCGACACGTGTACTGTATCGCGAGTTATGAGGGCCCGGTCTAAAGGCCTGCGGGGCGAAGGTTCGCGCTTTCGTTATTCTTCCTTCCTGTGCATTCTTCTACGCTTGAGCTGGAAGGATGAGTTTGGGGGGTAGGTTCTTGCTGGAGCCTCGAAAGGAAGGAAGGGAGGCGCCAGCGCAACTCCGACTGCTTTTTCGAAGCGTGCTTCGATTTGACGAGGGTCTTGGTCCCGAGTGTGTTTTGAAGGGGGGGAAAGCTCCTTTGGCAACACATACTCACAACTGGCTTGTGCATACTTGATGCACTTCTAGCGAAGTCAAGGCTGAGCAGCGTAATGAGCGATCCATCAACATCAGCAATTCCGAGGAAAAAGTTGCGCGCACTGCCGGCGACGCGTCGAAAAAAATCGTGTCCTTCCCGAGGCTTCCGTCCTTCTCCCTGCTCGACTACCTTTGGCACATGTAGCACAGAGCTTAGGACTCCATCTGTCAGCTACCTCTGCGCTCAGAACACGCTCCAAGTCCGCCGCAATCCTCCGCTCAAGACCTCAAAGGGTGGTTGAAAAGGTTGAGGGACAACGGGGACAGTGATCTGATTTACTTAGAGGTGAAGGTGAAGCTGGGGAGTGTCAAGAAGGATCATTCTACTACCTACTTGGCGCCTGGATGTGCACACGTGTCAGAGATGCCAGTCCCCGTCGGAACGTGGAGAATAAAGGCCCTCCTACAGCACATTTCAGCATGTCAAGTCCAATGTTTGTTTTGTTCCATTTTCCAATAGAGATAAGAGAAATGGAAAGTCGCGGTGCGACTCGGACATCTTGACTCTCCGCCACTGGCACTCCTTGGCCTCCTCCCAAACAAACACTCGACGCGTCGCGCCCTCGCCTGTCGCTCGCTCGCTCGTTCGCCCTCAAGTTCACAGACGAAAATGGCTACAGTGAGATTCGCTAGACCCTTTCTGAACGGCGTCGAACGGTCCCACTGATGCACGTCCTTGCGCGTCGCAGCGACTGAAACCCCAAGCCCAGGCGCAAGCCGTCGACGTCGCGCTCACTCAGCAAACTTCTCTCACTACCGTCAAGACGCTACTCTCGACTGGACTAGACTGTATCGCATACCTCCGGTCAGTTTGCGTCTGCTCGTTCCGTCCGTCCTCGTCGTGCTCGCGCTGACTTCTCGAGTCCCCCGCGCCGCGCTCCAGCTCGTTGTTCTCGGACGAGCACTTTGTCGACAACAAGCTCGAAGCTCCGAGAGCTCCCATCTCGGACAGCAACCCACCATCGTCGAGCCAGGTCGAGAAGACGAAGCAAGGGCCGCAGACGGTCAGGGTCAAGAAGCTCGACAGGGGCGTCTCCAAAGAAGGCGACAAGTACTTGGACTGGATCGTGCGTCCCCTCGTGTTCTCTGGTACGATTACTGAATGGTGCGCTGATTTATGGGAGAACTGTAGGAGAAAGGAGCTGCCGACGCGCTCGAGAAGAACTACCTCCAGCAACTCGGTGCGTCCTTCCTCTCGCCCGAGACGCGCCAGGTCAGCTGACTGGAACGCGTCGAGAGCAGTTCTCGCAATCTACCTCGACCCATCCGAACCTCACAACGTCGTCGAGTGCTACTCTTTCACGTTCGCTTACGAGACGGACGCCGACGGGAACAAGGTCCGTCGTGCTCCCCTCTCTCGGCCTTCTCCGTCTCGCGCTGACCACCTCGGACGCGTGCCCCTCACAGCGCCCTGAGATGGTGGTCAGGAACCAGCTTTCTGGGATGGTGTTGAGTGATACTGGAAGCACGAGTGGGAAGAGGCAGACGAAGGAGGGAGAAGCTGGGAGGCAAGTGCAGCAGATGATCAAGGCGTACGTGGCTTTCTTCTGACCAGGAGGAACGGGAAAGCTGACTCGCGGGGGTACTCCGCGACAGGCTCATTGCCAACACTCAAGCTATGAATGAGCTTCCAAGAAGGAGGTTTATCACTATCCGTCTTTACTACACCGAAGACACTCCTTCCGATTACGAGCCTCCGCTCTTTTCGTACGCCCCTGCTCATCCAATTCTGTCAACGCGCTGAACTGACTTGTTTCCCGTCCCGCAGGGCCGTCGTCTCGGACCAGAAGCAGTTCCAGTTGACCACGAGCTCGGTCAACGAGCAGCCCGACATCGTCAAAATGGGCACTCTCAACACTGGCTTCCACGGGTTCGTCCTCTGTCCCCCCTGCTTTTCTCACCGCGCCTTCTAATCGAGACCCTCTCCGTCACCCAGAGTCACTCTCCAAGCGATCTCAGTCACGCCTCTCCTCGAAATCAAGTACGATGAGCACATCTCTCTCGGAGAGTGCCTCACGCGAAACCAGGACGACGCGAGTACGCGTCCGGTCGTCTGGGACGCCAAGGCGCTCGTCGAAGCGATCGATCCAGAGTGGAGCGTCCAGCCCGTTGGCATCAAAGATGAGGAGGGAGTTTTGAGGACCGTGGAGGAGGTTAAGGAAGGTGGGGAGAAAATGAGTGAGTTGAGGAAGGTCGTGGGGTTGGAGGCGGGGAGTGAGGAGGATGAGGTGGTGTTTGCGGGTGAAAAGGAGGCTAGACCGGAAGAGGAGTTGGATGACAACGAGGCTTTGCAACAGGCGGTGAGTGTTTCCAACTTCGTCTTTGTGGGTAGTAAGTGAACCCCTGTCGTCGTCGGCAGTTGGAGAAGCTCGACCCGCCAGAACGACACGACCTCGACGCGCCGCCCAGCACCCAATACTCTCCCGTCACGTCGAGGCAGCGCTCAGTGAGGCCGCCAGTACCTCTGTTCCACGAGAGCGAGGAGGAGTACTTTCTCAGGACGCAGTCGGTCGTGAGCGTGAGCGGTGGAGACCGTGGTTTGGACAAGGTCGTTGAGGGAGACGATGAGGAGGAGGAAGAGGACACGGGTGAGGAGCGAGAGATGAGTCCGGAGCTCGGTCCAGAAATCAGCCATGGATTTGACGGTGGAGTTGGAGATGATGCTGATAGGTGAGCTCTGATTCGAGGTTTCTGAGGAAAGGTGGCACTGACGTGGTTCTTCGGCTCGTCGCAGTGTGCTCGTCGAAGACACGCCTCCTGACCCCGACACGCTCTACGAAACTGGTCCCGGTGCGTCACTACTCTCTTCTTGCTGTTTTTCCTCCTCTGACAACGACCTTCATTTGAGTAGAAGCCGGTGTTCTCAGCCCTGAACCCTCCGACCTCGCTCAGCAGGCCGCCGTCACGCCGAACCAGCCCATCGCACCACCAGAACCATCAAGCACTTCGAAAGGCGAGTGGGCGAAGAAGAACAACAGGGTTGGGAAGTGCGACTGTGGGGATCCGGCTGAGGATGGTGACATGGTGTGGTGTTGCTGTGAGAAGACGTCTTCTGGTCGTGGGCATGAGTTGGTGAGCGTAGCTGACCTCACGTCCGATCGCAGCGTGCTCGCAGTGGAAACATGGTCTGTCCGATAAATACGCCCCGTCTTTCTTCCTTTCTCTGGTGCTAACCATCTTGCTTCCATGCAGTCGTCTGTTACGGGTTCGTTCTGTATCGCTTCACCACGTGATTTCCCTTTTTTTTAATCTTTTTCCCCACTTCCACAGCTACCACTCCTCAAAGGACCACAGGCTACCCTCCGACGAAGTCGGCTTCGTCTGCTACCCCTGCCGTGTCGTCTGCGCCGACTCGGACGCGCTGCTGAACCCCGACCGCGAGAACGAGGTCATTGCGGCTCTCGATTCGCTCTCAGGATTGGCGCTCTTCCGTCGAGGTTCGTTCGCACTATCGTGGTGGTGACCAAGTCGCTAATTATCATTCGTGAAATTGCAGCTCTCGCTTTGTGGATGGAAGAAGGCATCAAGCCGCAGAGTGACCTCAAGAACCG
Organism: Pseudohyphozyma bogoriensis; assembly: GCA_024364755.1. Lineage (NCBI taxonomy): Eukaryota > Fungi > Basidiomycota > Microbotryomycetes > Chrysozymaceae > Pseudohyphozyma > Pseudohyphozyma bogoriensis. The sequence goes on from JALBUQ010000180.1 coordinate 35,697, forward strand.
TCTCGGTTCGGAACTGATGCCGCTCCTTTCGACTCAAATTAGTCTGACGTCTTTCCATGTGTTAGCTATTGATGCGAGTACCGCGTCTCAGCTCTTGAAACGACTCAAGAACGAGAAGTTTACGATCGACAGTGCTCTGCCGGCTGGGAAGAAGAGCGTCCCTCGTGGCAAGAAGCATGAATTCGTCGTCAACAAGTCCGTCGGCCCTTTCGCTCATGCCTCCCATATCTCACTTGATTGTCTTTGTGCTTCGTGCAGGTCGAAAGAGCAGAAGAAGATGATGGACGACAAGTACTTCACCCCTGGAGGTGGCGACGAGTTGGGATTGTCGTACGTGCTCGACCCTTCGGAGCAAGATGCTGAGGCCGGGGTGGACGAGTCAGACGGTACCTCCGAGACCTACGTTAGTGAACATTTCTCACGTGGTGCTTCTGTCTCGGTATTTGACTGTTTTCGTCGGAACACAGAGCCTCCGCTCCTCAAGTCGCACCGCTCGCGCGTCTCCGCCGACGCCACCTCCATTTCCGGTCAAGACCCGGCCTCCCGTCCACTGGACTTACAAGGCTACCAAGGCTGGACTCAGGACTTCCCGTCGTTCTCACATCTCTAAGTCGGCCTTCCCGTCCGCCGCTCCTGCACTCGCACCGCCTCCAGCGCCGGCCCCCGCTCGACGCGCGCATCGTCCAGCTCGCGTCGTCAAGCCGCCGAAACCTCTCACCGCCGAAGAAGAGGATCCGATCCAGACGTCGGATGACGAGGATGAGGAATGGGAGGAGCAGCCGCTGTCGACCCCCGAGCAGGCAAGAGAGAGCGCGAGGAAGGCGCGGCGCATCGAGGAGCAGCTCGAGCGAAAAGCTCAACAGCAGAAGAAGCAGCAGCAGTTGCCATCGACGGCTCCTCGGACTTCTCCGATTAGTTCTGAGGTTACGAAGAGGAAACCGCTCAACGTTCCTGCCGTCGACACGGGCAAGGCGAGGACGGGCGTCGAGTCGCCGATCCAGGTGCGTTCGCCAACGCTTCAGTTCCTTTCCCTTCCGCCTTCCACCTCACTCACAGCTTTTCGTTTCGATACTCTGAATCTGTCAGACTCCGACCACTCCTCAAGCGACGCAGGTCCAGCGTCTCATCGGCCACGAGAACTCGATGGACATCGACGGCGACGATTCAGACGACGAGGAAGAAGAAGAGTCGCTGCTCGTCATCGACACGCAAGAGCCTACTCAGATCGCGCTGCCTCGCTCGCCAGTTTCGAACAAGCGTCGCTTGAGCGTCGGAGGAGACCAGAGGGGTAAGAAGGTCAAGGTGTCCGAGGGGGGTGAGGTCGAGGTTTGAGCGGTGGCGCGCTCGTACGGAGATGCCGGGGTTTGTTTCGCTTGTTCTCTTTTCTTTTCTTTCTTTTTCTTTCTGTCTGCTTCCGTTATCTGTTTGTCGTGGTTTGTACCCCTTCTCTTCTACTTCGCAGCATGAAATACGCATCGTTTTGCTGTTCATAAAACGCGTCGAGAGGCTACACGTGGTCCCTTCTTTTCCGCTCGGTTTTGGGGTTGCGTTCTCGTGTCACACGGAAAGTGAGGGACTTTTCTCGGTGTTGAGAGGATGATGGAGAGCTCTGACCGTAAAAACGCGTGATTAAAGGCATTTTTGGAACGATTGTTTACTGACCCGGGCGGCGGACGCGTCAATGGCACGACGACCCCCCTGAACTGCGCCTCGTCGCCAACTTTGCGGGCGGATGGACGACGTCGAGGCCCTGGCTCACTCTCTCCTTTCGCTCCACACTTCTACACACTCTCGTTCACAAATATATCATCAATCGAGACAGCAAGAAGAAGCCATGAGCTCGAGAATACCACGCCCTACGACGACGAACCTGCCCCGCGTCCGCAAAGCGCTCCTCGTCTCGCTCGTAGCCACCGCCTTGTTGAACCTCCTGGCCACCGTGTCGCTCCTCATCTTCCAGCTCACGAAAACGAGGTGAGCTCCCTTTCGTCTTTACTTCGTACTTAGAGGAGCTGGCGCGGTGGAAGGTGTTGTGCGAGGAGCTCGACCGGAGACGGTTGAGCGATCCTCGGCGACCTCCTGAGATGGAACGCTGCTCGGCCCACAGGTAGACGATGCTGACACATTGGTGCTTGTTGCTACGAATGCAGAGGATACCAGAAGCCTGTTCCAGCCATCACGGCCGGAGCGTTCGTCTCGCTGCTCCTCTCGCTCCACTTCCTCTTCTCGACGGCCACCTCCATCTCTCGCCTGCACCTCCCCGTCCGCATCGAGCTCTTTGTGCGCTCGATCGCGTTCGAACTCGTCTGCTACGCCGGCATGGCGGCCTACTTCCTCGTCTCAGTGTCCGACTTGCATGCCGAGTACGTCGTTTTCTTCGCGCGCCGAAGCCAGAGGAACGCGCTGATTGTTTTCTTGTTTTGGCGGTGCCCAGCACGCCCGGGTTGCTCACCTCGTGCGGAGGGTACATGATCTGCCGCATGCTCACTGCCACCGCCGCTCTCACTTGGCTGTAAGTCTCTCCATTCCTTGGCAACCCCCCACAATCCACAGCTGACAGCCGCCCACGCGCCCAGCTCCTTCCTCGCCGCGATGCTCAACTTTGTCCTCATCTTCGCCTCCCTGTTCTACCTCACCGTCCACCGTGCCCTCCCGATCGTTGCCAAATCCGCCGAAGTCCCTTTCGAGGGCGTCGACTGGAGGGTCTACAGGAACCGAGGCGTCCGCCCTCGCACCGGCACGATCCGTCACGGTGGGGCGCCGAACCGCGACCGCCAGCGCGAGAAGTCGCTTCATGGAGGCGAGAGCACGTATGGGATCAGGAACGATACTGATAGTGTTGCGACTTATGCGGATACGATCCATACGAGCTTTAGTGGAGGCTCGATTGTGGATATGGGCAGGTTTGATTGGGAGAGGGGCGCGAGGGATGGCGAGAGGGTCATTCCTGTTAGTCCGTTGGTTCAGATCGATATGGAGCCGGAGGAGGAAGACGAGGAGGAGGAGGAGGAGGAAAATGCGGTGGAGATGAAGGCGGTCGGCGGCGAGAAAGCAGAGAAGGAGGCGGAGGAAGAGCCGGGAGTCGCCAAGTGAGTGACGTGGCGGATGTACATACCCACTGCGCAAGAGCCAGGACCTGCAGTCTAGCATCACTGTTTTACTATCTTCGTTGTCAAGAGCATGCAGTGGATCGTCAGATTGGAAAGACTGGCTGTCGTCTGTCGATCCTTCGGGGCGCATGGCGCAACCTCCGAGGTGCATCGAGCCTAGAGGTGCCGATGGGGCCCGGTGATTGGATATCGTCTGGCATGCGCATTATATCCAGTGATGC
>JALBUQ010000181.1:0-37779 GCA_024364755.1 Pseudohyphozyma bogoriensis
TTTTCTTACTACCTCGCGATCTACACTGCGATCCTGCTCGAAGAGCACTACATCTTCCGACGCGGCAGCGTGCGTCCCCTCTCCTCTCCTTTCCAACCCAAATCACTAACTAAACCGCCTCTTTCGTATTTGCGTTCAACAGTTCTCAAACTACAACCTCGAGGGATACAACGACAACTCGACGCTGCCCTACGGGTTCGCCGCGATCGTCGCCGTCTGCTTCGGGATCATGGGCACCGTGCTCGGGATGTCGCAGACGTGGTACGTCGGCAAGATTGCGATCCTCATCGGTCCTCCTCCCTGTATGTCCTCCCGCTTTCTTTCTGCTTTCGCATAGGGGGTATAAAAGGGCTGATATAAACGGGTGCCGAGCAGACGGAGGCGACATTGGGTTCGAGCTGGCGGGCGCGTTCACGGCGCTGACGTACCCGGTTTTGAGGTATGGTGAGAGAAAGTTCTTTGGGAGGTAGGAGCAAGGTGAAACAGTAGGAAAAGATGTATAGTTCATGCTTTGGGAAGGAACGCCCGCGAGTCGGTGCCCATTTCTCGCGCGGTTGCGAGAGCAAGGGGAGAGAGAGAAAGCTCTGCTGAACGGTTGGCAGTCTACGGCCATAGAGTAATTTTATCTCAATAGGCTGGGGCAGCAGACCAGAAAGGTGATGCATCTTATTCGGCCGCTCACGCAAGCTCGGAAAAAGGCTACGTTCAAAGAGTCCACGTGTTCCAGTTCACAAACTACGGGGCCGCACCGCCAACTCAAAGCGTTCTCCACAAACAACTTGGTTGGCTGACGTGGAACCGCACACATCTTGATAACTCATCGAAAGTGGAGTCACCCGCATCACTCTTTTGTCTTCACATCCGGGGCCTATCTCAAAAGGGCCGGCCGAGGGTCGACGTCACGCCGTCCCGTCACCCTCCCATCGCCGCATGCAAGACCGCGAACGCCGCACGAAAGCAGTGAGGAGTGTTGTGAGATGTGTTGGATGAGAGGTACATTAAAGTTCTGGCTGACGCGCGCTGAAGTAGGCCAGAGGGGCTGAGAGGAGCAAGAAGGGGCGCGGCGGAGGCCAAGCGTGCAAGCAAGGCAGATGATTGTTCTCCGTTCGGCCAAGTGCGAGTGTGATACGTGTGGAGCGCTAGAACAAAAGATGAGATCGCAAGTTCTGATCATCTGCCCTTTGTTTTATGGATTCTGGCGTTGGCTGTAGGGGACGGGGCATCAGTTGAGTGAAGGGCGGTGCAGTGGCAATGGTGGACGACTATCTTATGCAGCACAGCATGGCACACCTCCACCGTGTCTGTAGGGTAAGTGAAGCATACTGTGGCCACAGATTGGGCAATCCAGGCACGAATCCCAGATTCTTATCGGCTCGCTCTGCTTCGCGACTTCCGCTTTTGAGGTCACGTGGCTCACCTCTGCGTCAAACGAAATGCGTCACCACGGATGCCGACATCTCGTCGCGTCCTCTCGACGCTTCGCTTGGCTGGAGGCTGGCCCTGGCCAGGTCATCTGCAGCCTGAGCGGGAGGTCGAGTGTTCTCTTTTGCTTTCCACCTTTCTTTCTCTTTCTACTTCTGTCTACACGTACCACAGTCAAGCGACGCAAGGACGAGGGCCAGAAACATACGCTCTGCCCGCCACACCTCCGCCAACCACACCGCACCGCACCACACAGCCTCCGCCTCGCTGTTCCCTCTACCTATCCAGCTCCCGAATCATCTCATCTCTCGTTCGTACGACACTAGGCCTACCGAGAAAGCGCGAGGGGTGAGCTCATTCCCGGGACGTGAGGAGCTCATCTGGCCCGAGCCGAGCAAGCGCGAGGAGGGCATGGCGCTGACGTGGTGTGGTTGCTGTTGCGTTTCAGGAGAGTTGGACGACGCCACATCTGACAGAGTGCCTCTTGAGCTCCTCTCTCCTGCAACAAAAATCTTCACTTTCGAGGCTGTGGCACTTTGCTTCGCTCAAAGCATACACGCACCAGTTCGCGGTCCTCTCGCTACGGCGGTGAAGTGGAGCTGATACTGCGTGGACGACAGCGATGAGACGAAGTTTGGCATCACTGACAAACCACCAGCCAAAGTTTGCATCTCTCACCTATTACGAGTTGCGATTCGACGAGCTGACAGTCCATTCGTCTAGATTGTGCGTGCACGCGTTGCCGTACAAACGCGCCCCTCCGCCCTCCCCAGCCCGACCCCCATCGTCGCACTCTAAACCCGCACGAACCCCCGTAGTCTCCATCTCCTCCGACCACCCATCGCACCCTTTGCCGTCGCTGCCGGCGCTACACAGACCTCCACGACCGCCGCCGAACTACGCGTCCGCGGACGAGGCGTTGCACGGGACGCCCTTGTCTGAGCTGAACCAGTTCAGTCACTCGCCGCCAGCATCAGCCTCCGTCTCGCCGTCGCCGTCGACGTACTCGGACAGCTGCCCGGCACCAGACAAGCTCGACAAGGAGTGCCAACGCAAGCTCAGGATGGCCACCTCCGCTCAACTCGGCGCCGAGCACCCGAGCTTGATCAGTCGCGTCGTACGTCCAGAGGCCTCCTCTTTTTCGGCTGGATTGTGGGAGGAACGCTGACCGAGAGTGGTGGATGGTGGTGAGCAGTACGCAGACGCGAACAAGGAGCTCGGCGAGGAGTGGTACGACTACGGTGCGTCGCCCCCTTCTCGTCGTCGTCGTCGCTTCGGACGAGCGAGAGGAGCTGCATGGCTGATCAGGAGCGTGTGCAACTTCTTGCAGACCAGTTGACCATCGGATGGGGAGCACAGGAGCAGTACGAGATCATCAGGGTGAGCATCGTCGCCTTCGTCTTCCCTCGCTTCGCACACGTCGCCACCATCCCATCCCTCGTCGTCCCTCGTCCTCCGCGGAGTCCCCTCACGACCCCTCGCTCCTCAAACTCTTCTCCTACTTTCCCAACCACTCAAAACACTAACTATATATCTACTGGCAGAAACTTGGTCGAGGCAAGTACAGCGAGGTGTTTGAAGGCGTCGACACGAGGACGGACAAGCCCGTCGTCATGAAGGTCCTCAAACCCATCAAGAAGAAGAAAGTAAAGCGCGAACTCAAGGTGCTCATGGTCAGTCCTTTTATTCTCGGCCGCCTTTTGGTTCCTAGGGAGGGGCGATTGGAGCGAGTTTGGTGTGACAAGCGAGGAGGATGGGCGGAAGCCCACCGGCTTGCGGACCGCAACTGGACGATACGCAAACTCTCCTCTTCCCACTACCACAAAAGACTCTCGTTTGGCAAGACGACAAGTGCTCATAATTTCCATCACTCTTCCGATACAGAACCTGAAAGGCGGCGAGAACATCATCGAGCTCCTCGACATCGTCCGCGACCCTCAGGTCCGTCCTTCCCTCTTCCCCTCTCTTAACTCGCACTCACCCCCCTCTCTAGTCCAAAACTCCTGCCCTCATCTTCGAACACGTCAACGCCCTCGACTCCAAGATCCTCTACCCAAAGTTCACGGACGGCGACGTGCGCTTCTACATGTACGAGCTCCTCAAAGCGCTCGACTTTTGTCACTCGAAAGGGATCATGCATAGAGATGTCAAGCCTTTGAACATCTTGATCGATCATTCCCAGAGGAAGGTGAGTCTGCCGGCATTTGGGGTTGAGCGGAGGGAGGGAGTGGCTGATGTCGTGGTCGACGGGGCCGAACAGCTGAGGTTGATCGATTGGGGGTTGGCCGAGTTCTACCACCCCGGAGTGGATCTGAACGTCAGGGTCGCGAGTAGGTACTACAAGGTGCGCCGGAGTTTCGTTCGAGGACTCGTGAGGGCGCAAGCGAGTCGACACGTCACTGATTCACGAGGCGTTCCGCTAGGCGCCAGAGCTGCTCGTCGACTTTGTCCAATACGACTACTCGCTCGATCGTCAGTTCTCTTGACAATGATTTCGTGAGCTTCAAGCTGATGAGAATGATGGGTATAGTGTGGAGCGTCGGATGCACGTTTGGCTCGATGGTGCGTCTTCTCTGGTCTCTACGCTGCTCCTCCCCATCGAGGGCTTCTCGCGCGAAGCCGCTCTCGACACGTGCGGGTGATTGATCGAATTAATGAGACTGACCGCTCTCTGCTGGCAGATCTTCCGCAAGGACCCGCTCTTCCACGGACACGACAACTACGACCAGCTCGTCAAGATCGCGAAGGTGCTCGGCACGGACGGGCTGTACGCGTACTTGGACAAGGTGAGCTCCTCTTTTCTTTTACTTCTATGTATCTTGGATGGTAGTCTGATACTTTATTCGACTTTTGACGTGAATAGTATGACCTCGACCTTGACCCCGAGTACGACACGATCCTCACGAGCCACACGAGGAAGCCGTGGTCCAAGTTTGTGACGTCTGGTTTGTCCCGTTGTCATTTTCTATTTGAAGAGGCACGTCTGACCTCAGAGTATGGGCTTGATTTTGCAGAGAACCAGCGCTACATCTCGAACGAAGCGATCGACCTGCTCGACAAGCTTCTCCGGTACGACCACGCCGAGAGGTTGACGGCCAAGGAAGCGATGCAGCACCCCTATTTTGGTAGGCTCTTCTTAATCAGATGAAGGTAGAGCAAAAGAGGACATAGCAGCTGACCGACGTTGGTGCGACTCTGCAGAAGGGGTGAGGAGGGCCGACGCAGAGAGGAAGCGCGCTGCTGCTGCCTCGAACTGTTCGTCCCTTTTCGCTTCACTCCTGCCCGAGACTACTCTTATTCATTTTCTTGTAATCAGCTTCGAGAGGCACAGCGACGTTCGCGAGCGCCGACGTCGAGTCGGTGGAGGTGCACGAGTTGGCTTGAGAGAGGTGGAGGTCGACAAGTCGTTTCGGCAGATTCTTGTGTTTAGTAGGATACCCTCGTCCTCTATTTGTGCTTATCTTCGGTTCATCATGCTTTAATACCATCTTCATACACGTTTGATAAGGCTACTTCTGTCGGTTTTTGAAGAGCGAGAGCAGAGGATCGGACGGGAACTCAGGTCACGTGTCACCACCGAAATCTCGTGTTCGTGCCCTTCCTTCGACCCTTTTCTCAGTGGGCACCTAACATACGATTCATCATGTACCACCCATTCAATGGTCAAGGTGTCCTACACAGCGGTGCCGGAAGGAGCAGCTCTCGTATACGCCACCGCGTCTTGTCCTTTTCCAACGGTCTCACGACGGGGTGCCTCTCAAACCTCTCTCAATCGCGCCAGTGATAACGATATGGGGTGACCGAAGCGACGTAATAAGATTGCCTTCAACAGTGGTCACTAAGATAAATGGTAATGGTAACGACAAGGGTAGTGAAACGACGAAAGGGGGGTGGACAGCGAGGCCCGATGCGGGAGGGTGTGCGCTTAAGAGCGCTCGCCACGGAGCCTGCGAGCGAGTTGGATGTCCTTGGGCACTGTTGGTGGTAGAAAGTGGAGGTCAGCTATCGGAGAAATAGAAAGAAGTGCAGGGAGAGTAACGCACTGATGGTGACACGCTTGGCGTGGATGGCGGCCAAGTTGGTGTCCTCGAAGAGCGAGACGAGGTACGCCTCGGCCGACTCCTGGAGAGCCATCACGGCCGAAGACTGGAAGCGGAGGTCGGTCTTGAAGTCCTGGGCGATCTCACGGACGAGACGCTGGAAGCTGAACACCATCAAAACAAACAGACGCGCGGTCAGCTTGCGCGCTCTCGTTCCTTCACTCGCGAAAAAGGAGTGAAAGTAGTGAGAGAAATGCAACGCACGGGAGCTTGCGGATGAGGAGCTCGGTCGACTTCTGGTAACGACGGATCTCACGGAGAGCGACCGTTCCAGGGCGGTAACGGTGAGGCTTCTTGACACCACCGGCGGCAGGGGCAGACTTGCGGGCAGCCTTGGCGGCGAGCTGCTTGCGGGGACTGTCGTAGTAGATTGTGGTCAGCTTCCTGGAGAGGCAGAATCGTGCGAGAAGTGGACGCCAGAGACTCACGCCTTTCCTCCGGTCGACTTGCGGGCGGTCTGCTTGGTACGGGCCATGGTTGACTGGAACGGGTTGGTGGAAAGTGGTGAGAGTTGTGGGTGAGGGAAAAGTAGTGCGAGAAGTGAAGTGGAGGAAGGGAAGGGAGGCTGCCCGCCAGCCAGGCTAATTCGTGCGAGAAGTGGCTGCGGCACCGACCTCGAATTCGAGGTCGGGTCGCGCACACAAACAAAACAAAGCGCCGACCCGACCTCGAATTTGAGGTCGGTGCCGCAGCACACTTGTCGCATCATATTTGGGCGCCGCTGGCCTGGCTGGCTCTCCTTCCTTCCACTATCATCTTCGACTCTCGCAAAGACTTTCATCAAGTCTTTCACTCCTCGCACTTCTTCACCTTCACCCCTCAGCAACTCTATCTAAAACAGTGCGTTCCTTCTGGCTCTCTGGAGGAAAGCACGACGAGGACGACAGCTGACCTTGCACTTGTTTCACTACTTTTTTTTTTTCAGTGTCTGGACGTGGAAAGGGCGGAAAGGGACTCGGAAAGGGTGGAGCCAAGCGTCACCGCAAGATTGTGCGTTCCCTTCTCCACTGTCGTCCATCCTCAGCCATGCTTCGCTGCATCGTCCTCTCGAAACCCCAGCTGACCCGCTTCTCGCACGATCCCACAGCTGCGTGACAACATCCAGGGCATTACCAAGCCCGCCATCCGTCGTCTCGCTCGTCGTGGTGGTGTCAAGCGTATCTCGGGCCTCATCTACGAGGAGACTCGCGGCGTCCTCAAGGTCTTCCTCGAGAGTGCGCTCCCCCTTCCTCTTCCAATAATGATGAAACTTGTGGAAGCTAATCCACTGTGTCCACTCTTGCAGACGTCATCCGCGACTCGGTCACCTACACTGAGCACGCCAAGCGCAAGACTGTTACCTCGCTCGACGTCGTCTACGCCCTCAAGCGCTCTGGCCGCACTCTCTACGGTTTCGGTCAGTCCCTTCTTCCTCTATCTCACCTTTCTTTAGTACAACAGCTGACTTGTATTGCATCTCATTCAGGCATCTAAACGTGCTTCGTCGTCGCCTGGGAGGAGGAGGAGGGAGGAGTTCGTGTTTTTCTGGGGAAGGAGCTAGCCCTACACCATGTCGTTTCTATTACTATTTTGTGCGCAACGTGATGATCGTTTTGACGCCCCCGTACCTATCTCTGTTGCTTGGGAGAAGAGAGGGCTTGGAAGAAGCGCGCCGGCGACGAGTAAACAATGCGACGCGAGGTCATGTGACTTGTGCAAGCGGCGCGCCTTGTCGTGTCATCCTGATGGCCCTTCTTCTCGCACGATGCCACACTGGTAGCCTTATGTAACGATAGATATGCGAAGAACAGCCTGTGGTAAGGCAGCATTACCCATGGAGGCTTCAAGAAGGCACGCAACCACAATCGCAAGCAGACGCAGTGCGAACCTCGTCATGCAGATCGAATGCTCACCCGGTCTCGCGTTATTGCCCACGTGGACGAGTTGAAAAGGGCTTGTCATCCTCTGAGAAGACGGTTGGGTAAGGCTATACCTTTTTTCATCTGGTTTCCGAAACTCGACTAGTCAAAGGAAGCGGATCCTCTTGTCATCACCTGCCATTTCTGCACAGTATCTCCTAGGATCGAGACTGAAATGAAAGGAGTTGTAGCAACCTCAGTTCAAGCGAGTTAAGCGGCAGCTGCTGGCCTCATCTCTCCAAACGGCAAAGCAGGCCGGACCAAGGGAGGCCCTTTTTATCCCTCTCAACGCCGGTACGGCGTCGCCGCCGTTGCTGCGAAGGCTGTGAGCCGTGAGTTGATCGGACACGTCCGCCGAAAACATCAGTAAGTGAGATTTACCCCGATGAGAGGGACCTAACTGCGCTCATCCGCTTTCTTTCGTGTGTCTATTTAGAAAGCGCAAACCAGGCAGACTGAATGTCTCGAGCATGCGGCGCGATCGTGGCCCCCTGAGGACTCGAGATCAACCTGAATATAGACAGCGCCAAAAGGATTCTCATGAAAACTTACGATGGACTAGTCTACCAATACACGGACCCCCTGTCGATCCACAGCCGTGCAGAGGGACGCGAAGGGCGTGGCGAGAGCTCGTCAGCCTGATCAATCCGCGCCTCCCGCTAAACCAACACCGGAATGGAACCTTCCCCAAGTCTGAGACACGTGTAAGAACATCTTTTAGCGTCTACTGATTGTGAAGCCCAAACAGTGATTTCGTTGTGCCGCTCCTGGGAGAGAAGCTGGTCGGTCCACGTCGCTGTTCGGTTCCCATTGCGGTTCACAGCGTGTCCAAACACTTTTAACGGAACAAGGGAGTCGAAGCCGAAGGGAAGAACCTCGTTTGAGTCAAAGTAGTTTGAAGATCAGTGCGCTGATCCCGAACTACTGACACGGCTCAAAGTTCATTTCCCGCTCCTGATGAATTCACTTGTCGTAGCTTAGTGCCGCATAGGCATCTCCGACAAGGCACAACATCACTTTGGGTAGCATGCCGACAGTGAAATTGTGACCTTCCGGGGCTCGATAAGCGCACGTGGTCAGAAAAGTGCTGACGGGCTCACCCAGACCGTTGGAGGAGCGGCGGCACTCCTCATACAAAAACAACCTTCATTCAACCACTCTGATCTTTAGTAAAAAGGTATTCTTTGAACACTGCGGGACTGCTTGCCCTGCTTCGCGACGCTCGTGTGCGTGGGCGAGGTACGAACCAGGTGCACGCGCGCCAACGGTCTCCTAACGAAGACCCTGTCGAGAGCCATAACACAGACAGTGGAGCTAACAGAGGACTTCGTTATCATCCAAATTGACTGATTCAGGCTTCAAAAGGAAGTCAAAGTGAGTGCTCGGCGGGAGGAAAGCGCCCCTCATTGTGTTCCCAAAGTCGACCTGGCCACGCGCACGAGCCTGATCCGCGTATGTGGGGTGAAAAACAGGCTTCAAAGGTACCGCGTATGAAAGAAGCAGACGACAATCGGATGACAAGAATGTTTTGCATGGAGGAGTAAATAAAATACCCTAGCTCGACTCGTCCACTGGCAAACGCGGAACACGACAGCGACCTTCGACCCACAAGAACCAGATATCACACAAAGCTGTGAAGACTCGAAACAAAATTTAAGTCTTCACAGCTGCCAGGTTGGTTGTGCGTTCCCCATCGCACCGGCGCCGCAACTTCTGGTCACTCCATGGGAAAGTCCCCTCGCAAGGGGCGTTTGGAGGAAGAAGCGGCACTTTGGATTAGGCGAGGGGCGTGAGCGCACATCAGCTTTCCTTTTGATTAAAGCGGAGATAAAAACTGCTTGAGAAACACATGGAATTGCATCAAAGCCAGCCCGAAGGTGCCCTCTAATGCCCGTAATCGACACGTCTGTGCGGCTTGCTGCGAGCGTTTGGAGCCACTTCGTTGCTGATCCTCATCGAGCTCTGTATCATAGGAAGATGGTCTGAAGCTCAATCGGTCAGTCCTAATGAAACATCAGTGTCTCTTGAGTCCAGTCAGGGTAACCAGACGAGCTGGGCGCAGACGTGCACCACTGACCTGGTACGGCGCTGGTTCCCCTCTCTTCTTCCGCGACTCGTTGCTCGAAGCCAGATTAAGAAAAAAAAACTGCAAGTCTGAATACTTGGGAAGGAGAGCCTATCACAATCTTCCATTACCGCAACCTTCAAGTTTCGTGAAACCCGAGTGGCGCAAGCAAAAGGTGATGCCTGCTCGCCTCGCCAGGGTCAGGCATCGCTGACGCTGCCTCACAGGATCACGAGCAAGTCGATGCTAGATCGATAGAGCAGGCTCACTGCTTGTGCTGTCACTCCGAAAGCGACGACGCTCTACCGCAAACCGAGCCTCTCGCCGAGCGAGTGGATGAAGCGCGAACGAGTCGCCCTCGGGGAGCGTCCACACCTAGGGTGTAGCGCGCAGAAAAAGACAAATCCACCTGGGTAAAAGTGCTGGAAGCTTAATAGCGTAGGTGTAGTGAGATGTGACGAGTCGACAAAGTGAGTGGTGAGAGGAAGAAAGAGGGGCCGCGCCCTCGCGCCCCCAAAAACCGACCCGCCTTGCCCCCCTGTTTTTTCCTCTGCTTCTCTTTTCTCCCCGTTCTTTTCTTACAATCTTTGCTCAAGAACTATACCAAAGATGGACAGCGCGTCGACGAGCAGGAGGTCCATTTTCCCCCGGCAGCGACGCACGCTCGTCGTCAAGAACCTGCCCAACTCGGCCCAGTCGTGGCAGGTCGGCAACCTGTTTGAAACGATCGGTCCACTCCTTCGAGTCGACATCCCCATCGAGCCATTCGTAGGTCAGGGTAAATAGTACTCGTTCTGCCTCGACAAATCGCGAGACTATCGGACGCTGACGTTCTGGCTCGTCGTCCTCGTCAGCTTTGGTGCAGATGAGATGCGCGGACGCTGCGACGAGAGCGATGAGGGTGCTGGACAGGACGCTTTTGGATGGGAGCTGTATTAGTGTGAAGGTATGGACTTCCTTCTACCAGTACTCTGAATGCTACCCCTCGACTTGAGCCACACGGCGCTTCGTTTCTGTCGCCCGCTGGGACGCCTAACTCAATCGAGTGAGAGAGCTAAAGCTTCCTTTGCACTAGTACGCACATTACTGCCACCAGAGTCGCGACCCCAACTTCCCGTGTGAACCGGACGTTCCGATCCTGCACGACCCGCTCCACCCGCCGACTTTCCAAGTCCACGACTCCTCCCGCCGCACCAATTCTCCTCCACCTCGCACCCACTCCGACTCGATCCACCACTCTCCAGCTTCCTCACCTTTCCTCTCGCCAAAGAAAGAGGTCCACGAACAAGAGCCGACGGAGCCGTCTTCGCCTGAACGTGGCGAGCAAGGACGCCGTGAGGATGGACACAGAAACGAACCGAGGTGGAGTGAAGCTCGAGAGGAGGGACTGGGGAGGAGAGAGATCAGTGGTGACAGATGGGCGACGACAAACTGGGGAAGCCGACCAGGAAGGACGGAGAAGCGACCCTCGAGCCACAACGAGCGCCGAAGGAGCACGAGGGACGAGCCGAGGTCAAGGTCGCCAGCGCGAGGCTCTCGTACTCGCCGAGAAGCACCGATGAAAAGTAACCGCGATGGGTGGGACCGATGGGAGCCTTCGTCTCACAGCACGGTGGAACAAGCGCGTCCTCGCTCGCCATCGCCTGCTGCACAAGGAGACCTTTGGTCCCCCTCGCCAGCCCACGCGTCCTCACCGCCACCTGCCTCAAATTCTCAGCTTTGTCTTTAGTCCAACCAGCTCCTTCATCCCAACCCTTTACCGACCACCTCCCTCCCGTCGTCTCGCCCGAACCACACGACATTCCTCACTCGTCACCTCCCTCCACTCGACCAACAAAGAAGGAAGCCGAGGCTGTGAAGGCGGAGCTTGATTGTGCTGAGGCTTTGATAACTCTGACTCAGTGTTCGATGGAAGAGGAAAGAGAAGAGGGGGAGTTGAGGTAGTCGAGCTTTGTTGGCGGAGGGGATTTTATCGAAAGTGGTGGAATATCAATTGGTGTACCCATATTCTGACCAACAAATCTTTTTTCTACTTCATGCTCAATCCATCCCGTGCGTCAAGCACCGCCAGCGATCGATTGCGAGCGGCCGCAAGCCTCGAACCCGAAAGTGCGGGCGTGAGGCTGTGCACCTTCGACGTGGCGCACTTCCGTCATCCGACACGCCTTTAAAGCACTCGCTTTCGCTCCCTAGCTTTCAAAGCATCCCCTATCTTAAGCGATTGATTACACCGCTCTACCAACCTGCGTCTCCTCGGACCTCTGATACTCGCTCTCCGCATCCTCCCTCGCGACCTCCTCGCCATGCTCGCCATCATCCCCCTCCGTCCTCTCCTTCTCCCTCTCCAACTCCTTCAACTCTGTCCTGGCCACCCGCTTTTGGTTCAGCAGTTCAAAGAGTGTGATGGAACAGATGGAGAGGACGACCCATCCGGCGAGGACGCCGAAATTGAGGCCGAGGCGGTTGCGGGTCCCCCAGAAGATGAACTTGTCCGCTGTGGTCGAGTGCCAGAATGGCACTGGTTGGGTGTGAGAAAATGGTAAGCTGATTTTTATACTGTGAACCGGCAGAAAGGGAGGCCTTACTAGCGTAGCCGTAGCGGTAGAACGGGCCCATCAAGTCGGGCGGGAAGAAGGACGACGAGATGTTCAAGACCATCCACTGTGGCGGCGGGCGTGTCGTCAAAGAATGTGCTTCAACGAGAAACCCAGAACCACTCACAAGTAGAAGGAATGGTGTAAAGAACTTGAGCGTGAGCAGCGTGACCATGCTCTCCATCGCGAGCTGTACCCCAAAGAGATCCGCCACGTCAGCACACTCCGTTCTCCACGGTGGTCAAGATGAACCCACCGCGAGCGCCGCCATCGTGATCCAGTTCAGCATCCAGAACACCATGAATCCTGTTAAGCATGAGCTTTTCAGCAATCAGTCCTCACCGGAACAGAAGGAACACCACACACCTTGCCCATACGTCAACCCGCTATGTCCATTCCCATCCATCGGCACCCCAAACGCGACATTGATCAACGAATACCAGAGACTGAGAATAAAGTACAAGATCCCCTCCGGAACGAGTCGAAGAAGAATAACGTGCGGGAACGTGAGGGCGACGCCGTGCTTCTGTCGCGCGATGGCGAACGAGGTGCGGCCGTTGTAGAGGAAGATGACGAGGTGGAACGCGAAGACGATGTAGTAGATCAGTCTGAAAAACGGTTCAATGGTGAGTTTAAAAGTGCCGTTGAATCAACGGCCACTCCTAGAGGGAACTCACCCAGCCTCAAGCGGTGCGGACCCAGCCCACTGGCCCGGCAAGATCGGGCGAACGTCGCTGTCGCTCATCCCGAACGGCGTGCTAAGAGCCTTCTGCTGTGCCTCGCTAAAAGCGACAAGCTGAGTGAGGGTGAGAGAAGAGAGCTCGTCTGCAACGGCGGCTTGCGAGGCGGTTTGAAGGCCGGACTGCATGAGCGGCTTGAGGTACGGAACGAGGTATTCGTCGATGACTGGAAAGCAATGTCGGTGCTACTTTCAGCTCAAATGTCGGCAAAGGCGAGTATTGATGTAAAGGTGTAACTCACCTTGATAGAACCTCGCACTGGCCACCACCAACGTGACCGCTCCCTCTGGGTCATACGTGGTCCCGCCCGTCCCAGCAACCGCACTCCTCCACGCCGTACTCGCGTTCGAGTTGATCACCACCGTCGCCCAAGCGACCTCATTCACCACCTGGTTCTCAATCTCTTCCATGGTGATCATCCCACCCCCTGCGCCAGCCGTCGCAGGGTCCTTGATGTTGAACGTCACGTGTGTGGTCGAGGCCATGGTTGCGACGAGGGAGGAGGACAGCGTCGGCCCGAGGAGGGCGGTGCCGGGAGAGGCGATGGAATCAAAGTCGTAGATATCGATATCGAGGCGGTAGAAGTACTGGAGGAGCGTGTCTGGAAGACCCGCGTTTACCCGTCAGCCAGCCCTCCGGCGGGACCACACGACCTGCCAGCCATGTCACGAGCAACATCCCGGCACTGAAGTTTACTCACAGCAGCTCCCCCAGAAGATCGGCAACGCGACCCAGCACGTCAAAAAGACCATGACCATGCCCATCGCGGTCGCCTTGAACATCTCCTTCCTTCCCTTCGCGAGTTGGGACGATCCGAGCGGGTGGATGTCGAGCTCTGCGTCGTGCGGTGACGGTGATGGAGTTGTCGTGAATCTCCGCATTTTCATCTTTCTCGGTCTCTTCGCTGGGCGATTGAGGGTTCGGAGCGTCGGCGCGGCGACAGATTTGTTCGCAGTGGCGGTGCGTTCGAAAGCGTCGCGGCGAGGGAGCAAGTCGAGCGGCGGTGAACCGGAGAACCTTGTCCTAGAAGAGAAAGTGCCACAGCTACAGCTGTTGGTGTCTAAACAAACGTGATAGAAAGCAGAGAGCGAGTTCGGGGAGCAGGCAGCGGAGGGTGACGCTCCAAGATCGGGGTCGCCGTCATTGGTCGCCGAATGTGCTATTTGCGCGACCCACACAAGCCGGATCTCGGCATCCATTCTTCCTCCTTTGCCTGCATTCCTCCTCATTCGCCTACTTTCACACTATATCCTTACCTGAATCTAGCGACTGGCAGTGCAGGACCTGGCGCGCGTCCGTTACTTCTCCGACCATGGCGTCACCGAAACCAGCTCAACAACAATCGTCCCGGCGTCGCGTCGAGCGCGTCGGCTTCTCCGACTCGCGGTTAGCAGACGCCAGGAAAGCACTCTTCAAATCTTTCTGGATCGTCTTGGTGAGTTCTCCCACGAGGCCATGCGGCAGGAGATGGGCTGTAGCTGACGTGGTGTGGTGTGGGGTTTTGCACGCGGATCGTAGCTGGGGACGACGGTGTTTATGTGGATCTGCTTGCCAGTATATTGTAAGCTTACCCTCTCTCAACATTGTGTGAGAATGACTTGGAAGGGCTGACATACCGCTGTTCGTAGGGGGAACCTACTACCGGCGTTTGTTAACTCTCCCGGCATCGTCCAGAATTTCGACTAACAGACAGACACTCACACAAAAACAGAGGAAGAAAACCTCCAACGACTCGGTGTCGGCATTATCGACCTCGACACACCCGCCTGCGCCGCCGTCTCACCAGCCCGCACACCGACCCTCGGACCTGCGCTCACCTCCCTCGCCCAAGCCCAACTCTCCTCCTCCCCGTACCACCTTGGCTACGAGATTCTCGACACGACTCAGTTCGACCTCTCCACCGGTACTGGCGGCTCACCTCGAGGTGTCGTGGCACACGAGTGGGCCGAAAAGGCGGTGCTCAACGAGGACTACTTCGGAATCATCATCGTCTCGGCCAACGCTACTCTCCTTGCTGTCGACACTTTCGGAGACTTGATGACTGGCGCTACACCAGCAGCATACGACGGCTCCGGTGCACTCCGATTGTACTGGGATGAATCGCGGTCGTTTGACACCGTCGACGAGTGGGTCGGGCCAGGGATGACGAACCTCACCGCCACGGCGATTCCTATGGGAGCAGCAGCGCTGTTCAGTCAGTTGATGCAAATTGCGGAAGCCGACTTCACCCAGGCGGAATACGCAGCGGTGGATCAGAGTGCGTTGGCAAGCGTGCTGGCGGTGCCGTTTGGGCAGTCGACATACAATCTGCGGCCGCTGAATGCGTACGCTGGCATCGCTGCAACGACTATTGGAATGGTAAGCAGCCTAATTCTTACTCTTAGTTTGATTTTCTGATCTCTTGTCGCCGCCTTCGCAGATCTACCTCCTCATCTTCACCTTCCTCGTCACCGCCGCCTGGAAGTACGTCCATCCCCACGTGTCCTCTCCCTTCTCCCTCAACTAACCCCCCCTACTCCTCCCAGCGGCGCACGTATGGCCGTCGAGCCCCGCCTCAAGCTCTCGCACCTCATCGCCCTCCGCCTTCTAGTCCCGATCACGGGGTACCTCTTCATCTCGCTCTCGGTCGCGCTCATCTCGGTCGCGTTTGGCGTCCCGTTTGACAACTACTACACCAAGGGCGGGTTCGTGATCTTCTGGATGATGCTTTGGGTGAGTGAGAATTGCTCTTTTGAGTCAGACAGGAGGACAATGTGAAGTTTACGCCCTTCGTTTCTTTCTCTTCCCTCAGGTCACACAAGTCGCCATGGGCCTAATGATGGAGCTCGCCCTGACGCTGCTCGGACCGCAATACACCGCCTTCTTCCTCATCTTCGTACGTCCTTCACCGTCATAATCTGTTCTAGTTTTGTGCCAAACTGACACAGCAGTCTATTGCAACAGTGGGTGATCCTCAACGTGTCCACCGCCGTACGTCCTCTTTTCCCTCCCCATTTTCCCTTTCCCTCTCTTCATCTGTCCTCGTCTGACATCAATCTTGACCCATTCATCAGTTCTTGGACCTCGGCGACCTCGCCAACTTCTACTCTTACGGGTTCATCATGCCCGCCTGGAACGCCGTCTCAGCCGCAAAGAGCATAGCGTTCGGGACAAAGAACCATCTCGGTCCGTTGTCCCTCCCCTCTTCCCTTCCTTCTCTCACCCACCGCCTGAACTCTTCTTTTGCCAATTGAACACAGTACAAAATTTCGCCGTCAACATCGGGTGGATCATCGTCGGACTTATCGCGCTGCCACTCACGGTCGCGTGGCAGAGGGGCGGGCTGATTGAGACGAAGCGGAGGGAGAAGCTCAAGACGCCATGAGACGCGCCGACTCGTACAATACATGGAATCTCAGTGTTAACCAACATCGTTTGTTGCTCACGACTGGCGTCTCTCTGACGCGAGAAAGGGATGAAGGGGAAAAAAATGTCTCACGTGGGGGTTTGGTTGCGTTTGCAGGATGCGAAATTGTTCAATGTAAGAGCAGTTAGGAGAAAAAACACGATGAGGGAAGAAGGGAAGAAAATGATGCATATGCGCAGGGGGGAAGCCGGAAAGGGGGGGGGGGGGGGGGGGGGGGGGTATATCACAAACGAAGGAAAGCCGAGGGAGGGGGAAGCAAACGTAAAACAACCAAACACAAAAAATGCAGTCAAGCCAACCCCACCTCATCTACCGCATACCAAACACCCCCTTCAACCAACCCACGAACCTCTCCCACGTAGTCCCTCTCCACCCTTCATCCCTCAATCCCACGCCGACGCTCACCTCCCCATGGCCGACCTTCACTCCCTCCCCCGCACTCCCACCACCCCCAGTCCCCGAAAGCACGCTCTCCTCGTCGGCCTTCCTCCCCCCGACAACACCCGCAGCCTTGAACCTCGCGCTCCTCGCCTTCTCCTTGATAAAGTCGGGAAACAACCCGGCGAGATCCCTAAGCTCCGGGTCGGTGAGGTACGGCGGGAGCGTAAAAAGCCTGAACTGCTGGGGCGGTGGCTGCTGATCTCCTGATGCCGTTCCCATCCCTCCCACCGGCGAGTACGACGCCAACAATGGCGACTGAAGTCCCGAACTCGTTCCGCCGTTCGACGTGTTCGAGTACTTCCTCGTCGCCGCGACCCCCGTTGGCACCGGTGACGCCGGCTCCGACCCCAGCTCCGGCGACGGGGGACTCAAAGGTCCTTTCTCGACTGGCGTCCTCTTCTCCCTATCCCTATCCCCCGGATCGAGGAACGGGTCGCTGGTCGACCTCGTCCTCAAACTCCCCCGATGCGGCGGGACCTGCGGCGGCGGCGGTTTGTTCGATTTCGTCGACGTTTTGCTCGACTGAGACGAGCTGAGAGGGTTGCGAGGAGGGAGGGAAGGCGGAGAAGTAGAAGGCGAAGTCGCGGGTTCCGAGGCGGAATAGTCGTCGGACGAATCATGCGTCGCGTCGAGTGGTGGTGGCGGAGCGAGTGCCGAACGTTCCTCGTCGTCGTCCTCTTCCTCGAAATAAGACTGAGGTCGTGATTCGGACTCTTTGATCTCTTCTGAGAAGCCGAGGACCTGCGATGAAGGAAAAGCGAGCACAAAACCACGTACGTCAGCGCCGGCGAACTACTTACCACCTCCTTTTCCTCCTCCTCGCCCACAAACGCCCAAAAAAAGAAAGCAGGAACTCACGCCCTTGAGACACTCGACCGCATCCCTCATCCACGTCCCTCCGCCCGCCTCGCCGAAAACCGCGACATCGACCTCCCACGTCACCCTCCTCCTCCCCGCGCCTCCCTTGCCCGCCTCCATCGCCTGCAACATCAACACGGCATACAAACTCCTGAAGAAAGGATGCGTCCCGACCAGCCCTCCCACTCCACAATGCGCCTTGACGAACGCCTCGAGCCTCTTCCTCCTCTCCTTCCTCGCCTTCTTGCTCCTCATCGCCGCGAGTCCTCCCTCGCTGATCTGCAGCGCCTCCCGGATCGTCGAGGACGGCTTGACGGACGCCAGAGTGGATTCCACGAGTTGGCGCTGTTTGATGGATTCGTGGAGGTGGAAGGAGGAGCGGATGGAGGCCATGGTGCGGGCGTAGGCCTGGCGAGAGGACGCAGGGAGGCGCTGGAGGATCGAGTCGACGGATTGCCTGCGCATGGAAAATGACCGACATGAGCTCCTTCAACTCTCGCCCATAGTAGAAAGAGAAAGACTCACGCAGCACTGCTATCTCTATCAAAGTACAACCTCCTACACACCTCGGCGAACTGGTCCAGCTCGTCCTCCGTCGGCCCCGTCGCCCTCTCCTGCGGATGAGCAGCGCCCGCACCTCCACCGACCGTCGTGCCACCACTCGAGTTCCTCTTCGCCAGCGCTCCCTTTGGTCTATGACTCGGTACGACGGGCGGACTGAGTGAGCGTTTCAACCCGGGACTAGTCGTCTTGGGCGGGGACATGGGCCTGGCGGTCGAGCTGGACGCGACCGAGGGCGCGTACGATCGCGGTCGGACGAGGGGTTTCGGCGCCATCAGGCTGTTGTTGGACGGTCGGCGGGAGGAGAGGGGAGCTGGTGCGCGAGAGGTGCCGGGGAGGAGAGGGGGAGGGGACAGGAGCGTGGAGTTCGCGGTGCCCGAGGTGGTGGTGGTGCCGGCGGCGTTGGCGGTGAGGGGCGTGATGGTGCTGATTGAGCTCGGGGTCGTCATTGTTCCTCACTTTTAACAGCTATATCGAGGGTTGGTGGAACGAGAGCGGAGGAAGGGAGGGGTGCGACGAGAGGTGGTGGCTCGCCGCGTACGGTCGCGGTGCGGAAGCTGGCAAAGGGCGCACGAGTCGTACGGCCCTAGTCCTCGAGTGGCGATGCTCCTCTCCAGCCGACAAAACTGGCTATAGCTAGAAAAATGCCGTCAGCTCCGGAGCTGGGCGAGAGGAGCGAGCGAGGGGGGGGTCAGGAGGAGCGGGAACGAGGAGGAGCGAGCGCTCGCGTCGCCGAGGCGTCGGACAACCCCCTGTGCAACTCAGGAGCGAAGTACACGGCCACGTCACTCACCTCCTTCCGTCTATGTTCTCTACTCTGCTGGTGTAGCTCTACTCGAAACGCTTGGAGATGGTGGAAGAAGCAGGCCAAAGCTCGTCAATCGACAACTCGGGCAGCGAGCTCGGACAGGGCGGCGCGGGCTGCGGTGACCGCGTCCTCTATCGCCGATGGTGTCCCTTTCCGGCGCGTATCGTTCTCACGCGAGCACCTCGATCCCTTCCAACTCGTCACAATAAACAATAGATAAGAAAAGGAAAAGGAACTCTCGATTATCGGTCGAGCAGTGAAGAGAAACGAGGCAGGTAACCAGAGGCAGAGGGGCGAGCGCAGGGCCGATCGCGACAAGTAAACAGCGCCACGAGTCCAGACCTCTCTCGCCGACCAAACGCGACGAGGCGCGTGTCCATGTTTACCTCTCCCTCTGACCAACACTCTTTTCCCCATCTCCCGAGCACCACCGCAAGGCCATGGAAATGTAGGAAAAAGAAAGTCTCGCACGCGAGTCATTCGAGCAACGGTGGGTAGTCAACGTGAGGGGGGGTTAAGCGAAAAGCGTCACTAGGGTACGAGTAAGGGTAGAAAAGGGAAACCAAATGAAGAAAAATATCGAGTACTAAACACCAGAAACCGGAGGGGTGTGGAATCAAAGTTAAAATGGGGAGTCGGAGCGGGAAAGGGGGGAAGGAGGGTATATGCGGATGCGCGCGCGTTTCGGGTGGATGGCCGTGGGTTGCGAAGGACAAGGAGGAGCAGTCGAGGGATGCGGCAGAGGAGCGATCACTTGGCCGTCTTGAGGTTCGACGAAAGCCAGCTCAGGCCTGTTCATACCCAGCCGTGATGCATCAGCAACCCCCCACGCGCGCGAGAGAGTCAGCAAAGCGAGGACGCACCTTCGAACAACCCATCGCCAGCCAAAGCGTTCGAAGGGTGGCAGTACCAACTCCGGTCCTTCATCCTCAGCAGACCGAGCTTTTCTGTCACTTCTGTTGGTGACATGGCTGGGGAAAGAGTGGGAGAATTGAGTCAGCTCTGTGAACTGCACCTTCTCTGCGATGGCGTCCGTTTAGCCCACATGACGGCTCAGCTTAATGGTGTTGCCGCATCTGTGCACCTCCACCTAGCACCAACAACGCCCAAACACCGCAAGCTTGACCTCTGATGCCCACGAGTGTCGACTGCGCCGTCGCCGAACTCTAGCGATCACCTGACCACTCACAACAGCACGCGCCGCCTCCATCCATCCGCACCCCCAAGCCCTCCGACACTCTCTCCAAACACATCCAGAAAGACCACATCCCTTTTCAACTCCACCCTTTCCTCGTCTTCCCTCTCCTCCGCCTCCCTGTCCACTTCCCAACCTCGACACACCAGCGAAACAGCGGCACTCACCATCGGGCAAGTCCTGCTTGTTCGCAAACACCAACAGCAAGCACTCCTTCATCTCGCGATCGTTCAAAATCTTGTGCAGCTCGGTGCGCGCCTCCTCGATCCTGTCCCTGTCCTGCGAATCAACAACAAACACGAGGCCCTGCGTGCCCGTGTAGTAGTGGCGCCACAGCGGTCGAATCTTGTCCTGTCCTCCTACATCCTGTTCGTAAGAACGAGCTACCTGTCAGAAGTGCTGGAAGGGAGAGGCGAAAAGCGTCGGACGGACCCAAACGTTGAACCTGGATACGAGCGATAGATAGTCAGCCCCACTTGTCGTCCGTGTACCCTGCAGCCGACAAACCGACTCACTTGACATTCTTATAAGTGACCGTCTCGACGTTGAATCCAACCTGAACCACGAGAAACAAAGTTGAATCAGTACGATCCGCTCGGTAGCGCCCCTCGGTTCCATCGCGTCGGACCCCCGCCGGGCGACCCAAAACAAGAACAAGGGAGGACGTAAGACATACGGTAGGAATAGTGGTGACGCTTTGGTTGAGTTTGAGCTTGTAGAGGATGGCTAGGGAAGAGGACGGCGAGAAAGGAAGTGAGGGTCAGCACTGACCTCGTTTCCGTTTCCGAGACATGGTTGCTGCTGCTCCCGAACGCTCGCTCGTTCGTGCTTCCATCAAAGCATGTTCACCGTCCGCTCTGCTTTAGCACCCCCTAGCCCCGAACGCACCACCTCTAGACCTCCCTGCGAGCGCGAGTCGTCCCACAACCACGCTTCCTCCTGCTCCTCTCGCCGCGCTCCGCTCGTCCACATCGTTCCCCTCGAACGGAAGGTCGACTCACTAGTCTTTCCAGCAGCATCCAATCCGAGCATCAAGATCCTCATCTCCTTGTTCCCGAACAGCTTGCCTGTTTGCCACGAACGAGATGGCGAGAGGAATGTCGATCAGCAGCCCGCCCTTGCGCCGGAAGAAGGAGGACGAACCAAGCGCTTTCGACAGCGATGCTCCCACTGTTTCGAGAGCGAATAGGACGAGATAAGCATCATGGACAACCCCAGCGAACCGCCGACGAGCCAGAAGGACGAGGACTGACTGGTGAAGGAGTGTTTTGTTGAGGGAAGGGCGGCGGGCTAGCGGCGTGGGCACGATCAACGACGAGGACGGCAGGCGAAGGGAACGAGCGACGAGATGGGCGTGATGGTCGTGCGAGAAGTGTCGCGTCGTCGTCGTCGAAAAGTTCGTGCAAGTTTTGACGGAAGGCGAGAGACCGCGCGGGCTGGGAGGTCGAGCGCGGTGGGATCGGCGCACTCGCACGGGACTCGCGCGCAGAGCCCACAACTCGCAAAAGTCCACGGACAATGCCCCGGTTGGTCTAAACGTAGCTCGCCATTCCGTCCGTCGATTGGAGAGAAGAAAAGGAAAAACTGGCAGAGAACCGGCAGAAACATTCGGCTCTGCCAACGCAGGAGCAACCACGTGGCCCCTTCTCTCTGCTTGCTCTCAGCGTGAAAAAAGCTAGGACTTGTTTCACGAGCTCACCTGCTCCCGTCTTTTATAACACTGCAGATCCATGTAGCAATCCTCCACGACCAACAGCCAGGAATTCAATCCGTTATCAGCGCGGCGACCGTTGGCCCTCAACCAGCACCAGTCCTGCTCGCGTGGGCCCGTCGTTTGAGCATGCCTGGAAGGCACCTCACTCAACCAAGTCAGGAAACAGTAGCAGCACTTATCGCTGGATGTAAGTGCTAGATGTTCGTTGCAGAGGGCAATGGCCAAGCTTCTTATTGTGACGCAGTGCGATGACCGTCGCCCACGTGGCCATTTGATTGCACATGAAGGACATCTTTCCTGCTTTTTCGGCTCGCCATCAACTCGCCGTCAGCATCTAAACATAAACGTCCTCCTCCGTTGGAATATTTGCTTAGATTGGTGTGGGGGAAGTGGCGAAAAAGTCGAGATGGAAGATTGTGGCATCTGTGAGGAACACTCCAACGCCTTCGGTTTCCTCCAAGCTTGAAGCTCGACCGAAGCACCATCGAACAATGGACCCCTTGACAAGAACTTTCGGCACCTACATCTCGCACCGCACAAGCTAGGGTTCTAAAACAGTTGGTTGGCATCAGTGGCAAGTCGGGCCCTTCCGTCGACCATGAAGTAGGAGAACAACGAGAGCTCACGCAAGTGCACTTCTGGTTGACCCTTTTGGGGAAGAAGCTCCACTCTCTCCTCCGTAGTTTTTGAATGGTGTCTACCTTCATTCTTTGTGAGCTGAGAGGGTAATGGCGAGTGGGAAGAGAAGGAATAAATGGAAATGCGGCCTATCAACAAAGACTGATGTAGTCGATCACCGGACGTGGTGATCGCGGACCAGAAAGGACACTGTCTTGCAGAAATAGTCTAAGCCTTTTTGTAAAAACAGCGTGTCACCCGCGTGCGAAGCAGCTCAAAAGCAACGAAAAAATTCGTCGCTGTAGGCCGCAAGCGAATTCCCCTGCCGTTCGTGCCGTGTCACCATGGGCCACCACACGTGCTTCTTTCGTTAGTGAGCTGTCAGTGGGGAGCAAGATGAGAGATCATGAAGTCTGAGCTTGTTTACACCCAGTGCACACCCAGGTAGCAGGGTGGCTGCGTGAAACGTGTCGCTTTGTTTCTTTTCGAGGAGCGATGTGAAAGAGGTTTCTTAGGGCCAACTTTGCAGTTCGAACTCACTCATTGGAGCTTAATTAACCTTTTCGTTACCGTAGGACTGATTGAGTGATGCTCGCTTCTCACAGGAGCCTTCAGCGCAAGACAGCACCTCCCACGTGGACAGCGTTAGCTCGCCTCATCAAGCCATGCCTTGCCGGCCAGAAGGCCTCATAGCCAGTAGAACGAGGAATACGCCCAAATGATAAAGATCTCTGTGCCAGCTGAGAAGCTAGCGCCAAGTCTTTCTACGAAAAACAAGTCCCTTGACCTCCACAATGAAGGGGTGGTCCGCGGCGGCCTCGCGCTCGAGACCTGAAATGAGAGCTGCTATGCTGCTTTCTGCGAGGTTTGAAAGTTTTTCAAACCCTAGAGGCTCGAGCCGATCACACTCTCGGTTAAGCTGGGACCTGCACAAGAACGAATGCTTGTGCGGCGGCTAGCAGACGAGGGCACGAACTGCGGCACTACCACTCTTAGGTACAAGCGTCTTCTGCAACTCCTAAGTGAACAAAGCTTTTATCAAGGCTGATAACTGCCCACGCAGAAAAGCGGGTTTTCTCTCCGTGTGGAGAAGCGATCTGTTGAGGGATGCCTCATCCTTTGCCCGACTGTGCAAAGGTATCTTGGTAACAAACCAGGGCGAACCCTTTGAAAACGGAAGTTCTTCCCCGGGTAGCAGTTTCGTCTTGTCCGCTGCTCCAGCCAAACGACGGCGCTCGATAGGTTCCCTTACGTCAGGAAAGCCCATACCCCAGACAAATCAAGTGCTTTGAGAAGATAAAACTGCTTCAAAGCGACTGAAAGCTAGAGTGAGCCTTCCTTCCACCAACTTCGCAAGAGCTCATCCACTCTTCTCGGACAACGACAATGACGGTCACATGGCGGTGAGCGTCGTTCACCCGTTTTACTCGGACGATCCAGCTGTCTTCAGGACTTCAAAGAGTTTTAAAGGCCAGGGATCATCAAGTGTGCGGAGGACAGAACGGTAGCGCCAACAAACGGCCTTGGAGCCTCCATTCAGGTGACTACAGCGACGACGCACGAGCACGCCGGACAGGCGTTCGTACGCATCTCAGTGCACCGTTGCCGCGCTCCAATCTGCCATGAGCCTCATCGAAGAGTGTCGGGAAAGAAAAGTGAAGGGAAGTGGTAGGAACAAGAGGGTGCTCGCGCGCCTTTCTCGTTCGTCCTTTCTTTGCCCCGGACGAGCCCAGCCCGAATCGGGTCAGGGGGGCACACGTGTCCATCAGTCGCTTTGCAATCCCTTTCCGCCCCACAAAATCAATCCTCCTTTAACCTATTCTCATCTCTCCACTAGACTAAAGAGAACCCCTGCACAGGAACCTCTCTTTCCCGGAGGGACGCAGCAAAAAAAATGACATGGCGGAAACCCAGTGTCCGATCATTACGAGTGCTCCTTTACAGTCTCCCTCCCCACTCTATATCCCTCCTGCACCCCCTTTAGATATCCAAACTCCTCCTCTTCCTCCCATTCTGTCCGTTCGTCGGCAACGGGACCTGGAAGCTCTTCGTGAACGTCGGGACCGCCTGCTTCGTGTTGTTCAGTTCCGCAAACTGAACCGCCACGCCCGCCGAGAGGAGGCCGAGTGCCGTTCCTTGGGTGAGCTGGTTGGCTAGTGTCGCGTTGAACTGCAGAGGAGGGCTTCAGTGAGGAACTCGCGCACGATGAGAGAATGAGGCATACGGGTCCGCCCCACCACTCGCCAAACAAAAAAGTGTCGTCAAGGTTGAAGATGGCGTTCCAAACAAAGTTAAAAGTGAGGTAGTTGTAGATCACCACGTCCGGCGCGGCCTCGTACAGGTATCCTGTCGCAAAAAAGTGCTGGATTTAGCTTTGGTCTGTAGAAGGAAGTCAAAGCTGACGAGCACGCACCCAAGTTCTGAGCCAAAATGGCTTTGAACATGATGGTATCACTTTGACATCCCGCAGGGAGGTTGTTGAGCGGCCCGCCGTCTGAAGCCAGCCCTTGTCAGCTCTCACTCCAAAGGATCCACGTGGGCAGTGTCGACTCACCAGCAGCCGAAACCGTGGATGCAGAATCTGGCGGTCCATCGTGCTCACAACTCTCCTCGAGAATGCCCAAGTCGGACGAAAAGTCCCTCATCGCGGCATACGCAATCGTCTGCGCCATCGTGAGGTAACTCTTGGTCTTCGTCCCCTCGTAAAGATCAACGAGCGCGCCGATGATGATGGCCGAGTTGTAAGTGAAGGTCTGGAGGTACTGAGTCTCGCAAGTGTACGCCTCGATCGTGTCCCAGACCTTGCCGGTCGAGTTTTCGCTGAAAGGGAGGTGACACGTGGTGAGCAAATGAGCAAACGAGGAAAGCAGGGTCAGAACGCACTAGGCCCAGCCCTGCCACCAATCAAGAGTTTTGACCGCATCGTCAAGGTAGCTCTCGTCTCCAGTGATGCGATACAGACGCGCCGAGAGCGCGATCTGAAGCCTGAGAGCGATGCGCGACGCCACAAGGTCAGCGGACGCGTTCCCCTTCCTACCGAAACTCGGCCAGGAAACAAATTTTGAAGACGCACGTGTTCGTAACTGTGTTCTTTCCGTAATCTGGCTTGTAGTTTAGCCACAGCAATCCACCTGTTGAACCGTCTTTCGATCAGCCGTTGTTCCCTCGATCCACACCTCCGATAGAGACGTCGCACGCACCTCCGCAATCATCGGTCCACCAGCTCGCGTCATCCGCCTGGATCGCTTTCGCAGCCGAGAGCCAGTCCTCGTTTCCGTAAAGTTCGTACGCTTTGGCAGCAATCAAGCCCCACCAAGCTATAAAAAGGAAGATCGGGAGGCACGAACGGGTCAGCAGCCGGTTCGCAGTGGCGGCTACAAATAGATGTGGTTGGGGTTCAGAAACATCCGCTCACCTTGGTCGTCCACGTAGGCATCAATCATATAGTTTACACCCCTCTCGTTGTCGTTAAGGATAAGCTCAATCACTTGCTCTGTGCACGGCAACCATCGCGAGTCAGTCGACCTTCGGAGAGTCCGGAGGAAGCAGGCCGCGCGCGCTCACTGTTGGCGCTGTCGCCCAAAGCCCTGTCGAGGTCGATGTACGACTGGAGGATGACAGGCAGCTGCCACCAGCTGGTAGCCTCGTACGTGCTGTTCGAGCTGATGAACCTGCCAACCGCCGCCAACGCCGTCAGCAAACCTCGCACGACCTCGGGGCGCGCTAGCCTGCGCCCGCTCCTCCCAGCTCGCTCAGACTTACCACGACTGCATGCGCCTTACACCAGCATTGGCGAGGACAGCATACCCAGAAGAGTTCTTCGCCACCCAGGACGAAGCAGGGTACGGCGGCAGTCCTGACGTCGGGATATCCCACTCGCGGCGCACGAGCTTGTCCGCGACGGCGGCAGAGTAGAGCGACGAGCCGGCGGGGCCGTCGGTGGCGGTGTTCGTGAGGATGTCGTTGATTCTGTCGTGAGGATCGGCGTTGGCGTCCCAGGGGAGGTCGGCGAGGAACGGGTGCTCGACGCGCGGGAGGAACGAGGTCGAGGCGGCGATGGAGGACGCGAGAGCGGCGATCGGGAGGAGGAGGGTCAACATCCTGCTGGCACTCTCCGGGGGTATCGGATCGCCTGGATCCTGTCCGAGGTATGTATAGAAAGGAAAAAAGTCGTGAGAGTTGTGGCAGAAGGAGAGCCAGCGGGCGAGGACTTCGAAAAAACTTGGGCCGCCAGCCGAGCAAACGAGGGTCTGTCTCGATCGTGTCCCGGCCCTGGGTGCCCCGGACGAGCGCTGAGACACGGCCACGCTCAGCCTGAAATGGTCGGGAAATTTCCGAGGGTCCTTCCATTCCAGGGAACACTTAGCATTACTTGGCCCCTTGGCTGCCTTGTGCAACTTGTTGTCGACACGTTGACAAGTGATGCGACTTTTGAGGGCGGCCGTCCCTGGCCGCGGAGCTTCCGACCACACCGGCACCGGGCCGCTTCGGGAGCCATTGGTAAACAGCACAACTCTCGAACCTCAATACTTTAAAATAGAAAGCTGTGTTGAATCGCAGTCTGTCTCTCTAACGCCCTCCGGACGGGTACACCCTAGCCATCCGCCCATGAAGAGACTGACGTGTCCCAAGCGAGTTGTACGCATAGGCACCTCCGCCGCCCTCCGAAGTGTGGAACATGACCTCCAACAGCCTGAACCTAATTTCAGGTTGGCCATACAGGATCTGGAAGCAATCAGCATTCCTTAGCTTCCGAAACCAGCGCAAGAAATAAGACAGTTCGCCAACCTCCTGGATGAGCTGGCACGCATGGTGGACATGCGCCTTGATGAAAGGCGACTGACTCCCAATGTTGGGAATCTAGCAGATCAACCCGCATCAGCTCCGTGTGTGAGCCGAACGGGCTCCGAACGCCTTCCTCACCCTCAGCAAAGCGTTCTGAGCACCCTGATCCACCCCCGCCAGCAACTTCCTCAACCCCTCGCTGCCCCTCGAAAACCTCCTATGGTCATGATCATGCACCATCGAAAACGCATCGACAGCCTGCTTGACCCAGTTCTCCTCAATCTCGTTCCACAGGTCATAAACATCGCTGTAAAACTTGTTGTTCCGTTCGTGCCACACGCCGATGCGGTTCGTGGGCGTGATGATGAGCTGGAGAAAGACGGCGCTGAGGTCTTCAATTTTGTCTGTAAATTCGACGCTGTCTAGTTGGGGGCACAAAGTTAGCATAGCCTCTTGCAAAGCGAGGGGAGGTCGATGGGCTGTGCATGATGGGACGTACTGGGGTCGAGGGTGGGCATCGTGGTTCCGAGGCGAGGAGATATTGAGGCACCGCAGTAGAAGGATCGACGCTTTGCGGAGGAGTGATGAATAAGAGAAAGAAAAGCGAAAAGTGGAGAAGGAGTTAAAAGCGACACAGCCCGGAGTGCGCCGGAGCATTTTCCTTCCTCATAGTGGACCCCTGCATTGGATCGTCGCACTCGTGACCTTCGAAACTCCTCTTTCGGAAGTTTCAGAGCAGTGAACACATATGTGACCCAGCTACATTACCTTAGTCCGTCTTTTCCCGAGCCCAGTCCGCTCCAGCATCGACTCGTTCATAGATTTGCGATCCGCATCCTTGGGTGGGGCTGACGTGTTTCAACCGCTTATGAACGCGCTGCCGTTCCTCTACGAAGTCTATCTTATCACGGCAACAAATCGAGAATTTTTCTCCTGTTGCCTGTTGGCGGTCAGGTCTAAAATAGCTCACGGGAGGCGAAGCTAGCCCGGCGTGCGGTATACGTACGTTCCAGTAGCACACCGCGTTCTCTCGGCGTACGACGGGGACTCATCTCTTTCTCAATCTCATCAAACAAGCAGCCTCACTACATAAGTCAAACTGCTCCCGTAACGTCCTGCCTGTAGATCTTCGCCATCCTTCCCCTAAGGTGGGACTGACGTGTCCCCAACGAATGGGCGGCATCCGAGGCAGTGGCGTCCATCAAACCCTTGACCCGGAACGCATCTTGCGGCGAGTAATCTAGGATGATCTGAGAGCTACGTCAGTCAATCTTTCCTCCGAGCCTCTCGCGAAAGAAATCTCGCTCGCTCACCTCTTTGATGATCTTGCACGCCTCGTGAATGTGCTCCTTGATGTGTGCAGGACGGCTCTCAGGGTTCTTGATCTAATTTCAGTTTTTCAATCCATCAGCTCTTTTCTCCCCACCGCACAAACCCTCCAGCACTCACCTTGAGCAACGCGTTCTGGGCGTCGGTCTTCACGACTCTGAGCAGCGTCCGAAACCCGGGATGAGCGGCCCAAAACATCCTATGCCCGTTCAAAGCATAGAACGCGGCGAAAGCATCGCCCACGTCCTTATCCACCATTCCGTCCTCGCCGTAAAACTTGCCGTCGGCCCGCCGGTGCCAGATGCAGTCCGTCTTGCCTGGAGGTTCGCCGGGGAAGGCGATGAGCTTGATGAGAGCTTCTTTGAGTCCATTGGGACCTTCAATCAACTCGTCGAATGCCCAGGTACCTGAAGAAAAGGAACGAGTGAGTCGGGAGAGCAATCCTGTTCGGAGAGCGCATGGTAGGCAGGAGGACGAGGGTGCGTACTGTCGTTGGCAGGTGGAGGCATTGTGGTGCGTAGAGCGTTGAGAGTCGTACAGGAGGCAGAAGGAAGATGAAAGGTAACGTCCAGCGAAGTAAAGTGGATGAAAGGAAGAAGGACAACGCCCCCGGAGCACGCCGGAGCAGGGATTTGCTAGGGATCCGACGGGCGAAGCACCGCATCGTCCGGCGTCCGGCACCTCGCTACTAATATCAGAATACGAGCTTTTTTCGGCGAAGTACAGACGACCGAATAATACTGGTGTCAGCTGATCACGTCAAGCAGACGTTTCGCTCTACCGGCCATGGATCTTCGCCAGCCGTCCCCTAAGCTGAAGCTGGCGTGTCCCATGAAATGCATGAAAGGTGAAGGCATGGGATAGTGGTAAAGTGAATCCAGCTCGGACCGAGCGAGGGAAGCGGCCCGTAAGTCTGGAGGTTGACCGGCATGCTTCCGCGAAGCCACGTAAGCCCACTCGTCCATCGACGCGCGGAAGGGGATGGATGAGTAGTGTTCTGTTTCCAAGCCACTCGCAACAAGTACATCATTCCTTCAACTCCCAGCCTGTTCAAAACACGATGGTCAGCACATTCCCTCTTCCCTCCGGCGTCTCTTGAAACAAATGATCGGGACTCACTAACGCCACACCCACACCCGCCCTTATCATTAGCATGCGGGTTCGCCTTGATCCTGAAGCTGCTCCCAATCAACTCTGTCCCGAAATCGACCGTGCTCCCACTGAGCAGCGCCAACGAGCTCGAGTCGATCAACAGCCGCGCGGGGGTTTCCGAAGGCGAGAACAAGCTGAGTAAGGGCGGTGGCGCGTGAGCGGATGAGAGAACAGAGGAGCCAAGGGGCGGAGCAGGACGTACTAGTCATCGTCTTCCTGGGTGTCTGTCATCTCCATTTTGTACTGGTAACCGTGGCAGCCGCCACTCTCGACGCTGATCCGAAGCGCGAGGTTGGGGTTCGAGCGAGCGGCTTGAACGCGCGCGATTTGCTGTTGGAAGGGGAATGACGGGGCAGAGGCAGGAACATGGGGATAGAGAGCTTGTAAGCACAGCCGTAGGGCGCAAAGGACGAAGGAGGAGGACGCACGGCTACGGCAGGATCGGTGAGGATCATGATTGGGTCGGACCCGAGCGGGTCTTCTGGCGGCTCAATCGGCGGCTGGGCGACCACTGTGAGCAGTCTTGTAGCCCCATTCTTCAAAGTTGATGCAACTATTGATGGTGTTCGCGTCGAGGAAGTGGCGAGAAGGTGGAGGGAGGATTGCCGAGGTGCGAGTCGGAGAGGACGGGCGAAGGCGGTGGAGGAGGGTGGGACGGGACGGGCGAAGCAGAGCTTGCAAAGTGACCTTGTTATCGGTGTGGATAGCATGGCTGCCAAATATTGATATAAAGTGTGTCGAATATGTGACGAGTGACGGGCAGGAGGCCAAGCCGCGCGTCGGAGTTCGTGCGCCTCAGCCTTCGACCACCACCCTGTCTGGCTCGACGAACTTTCGCACGACATGAACCCCGACGAGCCGACACACTTTAATGCAATAATTTGTGGTACAGGCATCACCGAGTCGATCGTTGCCGCGTTCGTTCTTCTGTTCCACCGTCCTTGGCCATTGCTCACGCTCACCACGACGCCTTCGAACAGCGCTCTCTCGAAAGCCGGCTACTCCGTCCTGCACCTCGACCAGTCCCCAACCTACGGCGACACCTACGCTTCCCTCTTCCTCTCCGAGCTCGCCGCCTTTGCCTCGTCCTCGCCGCACGCGACCGCGAGCCCAGCAACTCCCCCACCAGAGCTTACCCAAAAGAGCGGCAAGTTCGCGCTCTCGCTCCAGCCGCTGCTCCTCAGAGCCACAGGCGGTGGGATCGACCTTCTCGTCCGGAGCAAAGTCGCGAGCTACCTCCAGTTTGGGCTTCTCGGCGGCGTCGGGCTCGTCAAACCGGACGGCGGCGGGGTGGAGCGCGTGCCGGCGAGCAAGGCGGACGTGTTCAACGATGACAAGCTAAGCCTCGTCGAGAAGCGCAGGCTGACAAAGTTGCTGCTGTTTGCCGCTGGCAACGAGCCCCTCGAGGAGAGCAAGGTTCTTGCAGGTGAGTGCGAGTTGCGTGACCTCAGAGTGGCGTTTGTTTGTTTTCTCGACGGAGGAATGCTGACCAGTGATGGTTGCCAGAAAACTTGGAAGCCACATTCATCAATGTCCTCCAGAAATCTTTCTCCATCTCGCCTTCCGTCGCTGGCTCGATAGCTTACGCCCTCGCCCTCTGCTCCTCTCCTGACGGTACGTGCCCTCGTCTCGCCCGCTCTCTAAACGAGGTCGTGCTGACCGCTCCAACTGGAAAATACAAGACCTCGCACTTCCGGCACTCAAACGTCTTCGAGCTTTGATCCACTCAACAGGGCGATACGGACCGTCTCCGTTCCTCGTCGGACACTACGGCGGTGCAGGTGACCTCGTCGGAGGGTTCTCTCGGTCCGTGCCCTTTTCTGTCCTTTGTCTCCATGAATGCTTATAAAAGCGCTAACTCGTATTGTCTCCAAACTCCCAATGCAGAATTTGTGCCGTCTGGGGAGGCGGACAGATCCTCGGTCGCCCTCTCCACCCCCTTGTCCTGGACCCACCAATCGGCCCCGCCGTCTCCGCCAAACCCCTCCTCTCTTCCCTCTCCACCCCCGCACCACCACCACCTCCATCGACTGCTACTTTGCCCGCCACCGAGGGCGAGAGCGGGAAGAAGGGAAGCACCGAGGCCACGTCACGACCTCTCGGCGTGCCAGTCACGCTGGACCCGAAAGACGGCCCAGTGACATTCACGGGCGACTGGATCGTCACTTCGCCCTCTCACCTTCCTGTCCTCTTTCCCTCCACCACTACTTCCGCCCCTCCCTCACCACCACCACCAACCTCCGTCTACTCCATCACAATCCTCTCCTCCCCGATCCCGTTCCCTCCTCCTCGGGAAGCGCCGGACCCAGAAGCCGATCTCGCGATCCCCGATTCACACATGTTTGTGTTCCCGCCTGGGGTGGGGGAGGAGGAGAACATGGGGCGCTTGGGAACGGTGACGGCTTTGCAGGTCGGAAGTGGGACATTCAGCTGTCCGGAGGGGTACTGTACGTTTCTCCTTCGCATAATCTCCACTGCTCCTCTTGTTCAAGTGGAGATATGTCACTGACGTGCGAGGGGCTTTTTCCATCCAGTCGTGCTCTACCTCGCCGCGCCGATCCTTCAGCAGCCTCCCGAGGGTACCTCAGCAGCAACGCTCCTCCAACCGTATCTAGACACTCTTCTTGCCCTTCCAACTCCTCCCTCCTCTTCACCTCTCTCTTCCGCCGACTCCACCATTTCCTCCGATGCAGCTCCTCCACCCCTCCCAACCTCCCCAGCAGCCCTTTACACAGTCTCATACTACCCCTCCTCCTCCTCCCCCGCTCCCGCTCTCACCCTCCCAGCAAACCTTCTTATCACACCGCAACCCTCCTCTCTCTCCACCGGCGCGACATCAAGCATCGTAAACGTGTTGGACGAAGTGGCGGTGCAGGCGGAGGAGATGTTTTGGAGTGTCGTCGGGGAAGAAGGGAGGAAGGAGGGCGTCGAGTTCTTCACCCAAGGCGTGGTGGGTGGGGAGGCGGAAGAAGACGATTAGAGGGCTTCGGCAAGAGCCTGTAACGGTCCCGCACATGTTTCGTGAAACCGAGGTCGGTAGAGAAGAGCCTTCGGCTTGCGACTGAAACCATGGGGCCAGGGGAAAAAGAAAAGAAAAAGAAAAAGTATTTGATTCGCACGCGTGGGCTGATGGTGGAGTGTTTTTCGCAAGAGTATGACGC
The DNA here is from genome assembly GCA_024364755.1 of Pseudohyphozyma bogoriensis. NCBI lineage: Eukaryota > Fungi > Basidiomycota > Microbotryomycetes > Chrysozymaceae > Pseudohyphozyma > Pseudohyphozyma bogoriensis. The sequence continues at coordinate 32,848 of JALBUQ010000181.1, forward strand.
CGAGTACGGCCGTGCCGCGCAACGGTCCATGGCGACTGCACCTTTCTTTCCCAACCACTCTGCAACGGGGCGCGACGTGTCATCGTGGGTGGACTCGCGAGCGTAGTGATATCCTCTGCCGTTCTGTGATCTTAAACGACATTGACAGTGGCAATAGGAAACAGCCATTTTCATGTCGGTACCGGTACCTTGCTTCCAGAAGACACGTCAGCTTTCTTGCTCTGCCCTTGGCCGGTCAGACTCGTCTCTGTTTCGTTCCAGCGTTTGCACCTTTCCTCCAGTTGTCACTTATCGTCAAAATGGCCACGCTCTACGGCGACGACTCGGCTACGAGGGGATTCTCAACAATTATTCTCCACAACTCCACGAGCCCGCCCGACGGCCTCTACCTCCACCTCCTTCCTCGTTTCGCACTTCAAGCGACATCCACAGCGCACCCGACTCGGGGTACATGAGCAAAAGACCAAGCCCTCCTCAAAAAGGCCGTGTGTCTGACGGCGTCGCTCTAGCGTCGTCGGCTCGCCAAGCGGCTGGCGGGACAGAGGTTCGAGAAGCAGCGGCCGTCGCTGCGCAGGGCATAGGACCCGACGCCGCCACGATCAAGTTGTGCGAAGCGCTTCGAGCAGGAGCGACTGGGTCGACTTTCCTGGACGGAGTTTCGCAGTGGGACGTGATGGGAGCGTGGAGCGAGTGGGAGGTGCTGGGTGCGGTGGCGTGGTACGCCAGTGACGGCGGCGTGATCGTCACCCTCTCGGGCGTCGCGCACGGCGAGGTTGCGTCCAGGTTTGGGAGATTTATGTCGAGAGCGTTTGAGGATTATTTCGAGGAGAAGGATTTCGTGGTCAGGTACGACACTCGTGAGTGATCTCTGCACCCCCTCCACCTCTCCATTCTCAGTGTTGACGCCTTTTTTACTACAAAGGCGCACCGACGACTGCTGGAAAGGCGCCAGACTTCACCATTTCGGTCAACACGAGCGGCCAGAGTGGCAACAACGCGCGACGCGTGCCCTGCTTCATCGCCGAAATATCTCGCGCTCAGACTCGCACGGCCGTCATTGAGAAGGTGAAGAAGATTGCCAAAGAGATGGACTCGGTTAGCAAGCTTCTTCATGATCCCAAGAGTATGAATTTTGCTGATCCCTGCAAGCACAGATTGTCGGTGGTCTCGTCATCAACCTCGAAACATCCACCGAGCTACACCTCACCGCGCTAGAAATCATCCTCTTCACCAGGTCCAACACCAAAAGCGGTTCTCAACAGCGCACCCTCTTTGAGTACCACCACGCCGACCCTTCCTCCACTCCTTGCCCACCAATCTCAGCTTCGCTCTCCATCGGCCTCTCCAGCATCTTCCCCCCCGACGTCCTCCAAATCCTCCAATCTTCCCCCAACCCTCCCTCAACCTTCACCGTCAGCGCTGCGCAGCTTGACGCACTCGTGGATGCCGCCAGGGACGGCCTGCTGCAAGATGGCGAGCAACGCGAGCGGGACAAGGCGGTGCGAACAGCGGCCGAGGCAGCGGCCGAGATCCGGGCGCAGCAGAGGATTGACGATGCGAAGGCGGCGGCCACCACGAGGAGGAGGAACAGGAAAAAGACGCTCAAGAAGCTGGACCTTGCGAGAAAAGCGGCTGCTGGGAGCTAGGGTCGTCGTTTCAGAGTTAGGATCAAGGACTGTGATTTTTGCAACCACTTGAAGAATATAGCTTTGACTTCAGGTGACCAGAGAAGCGGTACAAACGACCGCAACTCATCGTGCTTTCTCGTGGAAAGCGTCGAAGCGGAGCTACACCGCTCTAGATTTCCAATTGACGGTGACCACATCCGCCGATGGACGGCGGCAGCTAATCAATCTACTGCTCAACAGGTTGTGTTCAGCTCACACCACCATTCTCTCTCTATTCTCACACTTCGGCCACCGGTCGCCGCAACGACGACCAGATCGAGCCGTCAGCTCCATCACCATTCAATCCACAGGCAGCCCGCGCTCATCATCTCACGACCTACTTCCTACAAGCTCTGGTTGGAGGAGAAGTAGAACGCCTCCTTGGTCTACGTTGATGCGTTTCGTAGATTTTTTTATGTCAGCGGGAAAGCGGTCGCGAACTGAAGGGAGGAGGCGAAGGAAAGCTCACGTTGTAGCCATCAAACTTGTCATTCACCCACGAGCTAGGCGCTGTCGAGTAGTCTCCCTGTTGTGCCCGGGATAGTACAAATCAGTCACGCGCCTCACCACGTCAGCGCCACGAGGGGACGCTCATCTCGGACTCACCGCCCCACCAGCACCATGCCCAGCCAGCTCCAGCTCTCTCCTCTCCTCCTCTTCCTCCCGCAATCTCTCAAGCATCCTCTGTTGCTCCTCCGCGTCGACTGGCCCACCCTCGCCTTCTCCCTCCCCCTCGGCCCCTTCCTCACCCTCAACTTCGTCTTCATACCCACCTTTCTCTCCAAGTGCCTCTTCCTCTTCTGCATCGTGTTCACCCGCCCCATCCTCACCCTCCGTACTGACCCTTCTCTTCTTCCCATTCGCTCTCCCCCCACCACCACCAGCACGCTTGCGACTTCTGCCCTCCCTCTCTTCTTCTTCTTCCTCTTCCTCCACCTCTTCTTCTAATCCACCTTCAACATCAGGTGACGCCGACGTCGACGCCTCCGCTCCTGCCAGTCCTTCGGCCGATGGAGGGACGCCGCTCGTACCAGCGAACGCGGCGTCAGAGTCGGCGCGGGGGACGATGTCGATGAGGAAGTCGAACACTGTCAATGTGATCCGTTGCGTAAGCCACAGAGTCTTAAGGAAGAGGAAGAAAGCAAGAAGGGAGAGAAGACGCACTGTCACTCTTAGCAATCGCCTGGGCGACGTCCGGTCTGCTCAGCGTCCTCCTCTTCCCCATGAGCGAGACGAGGTGCGATCGAGCCGTGAGCTCTTGGATGAAGACTATGTGCAGGTAAATAAAGCAGGTACAGGTTAGGAGGGTCACGAGGCAAGAAACGTGCGTCGAGAGGAGGGAGGAAGGGACGCACTCTGGCAAGCTTTCTCGAACAGCACCGTCACTTCACTCGAGATCATCTAAAAACCACCAGAAAGGGAGCAAAGGCAAACTGTCAGCATGGACACTCTTTTCTTCCTCCATTCCTTGCTTCTCAAAGCCAGGCGCGCTCGACCCAAACAAGCAGTTCCACAGTGCTCGCTCTTTCTCGTTCACCCCGCCCATCCCAAGCCCGGTCAAACGCACCTTGACTTCGGGGTCACTCTTCATAACCTTCTTGATCCTCGCGAGCGGCAACGCCTGGTGCTTGAAGTCCTCCTCGAGGGTCTCGGCCGTCGTAACGGTGTGTTGCCAAAACTCGTTCACGCTGCGGCGGTCAAAGACATGTAGAACTTCAGTACATGTACCAGAATATGGAGAGATACGAATGTCATCGAGAGAAGGCGAGGCCCTTGTGCACGATTGCCGCGCTGCCCCCATGCACTCGCTCAAAACACGCCCCATAGCACCCCTCAAAGCCCAAAGCATCGCTCCGTTGCTCCTCCCACCACCATCACTGAGACGCTTAGAGGAAAAAGAAACGAGACTGACAACTCTGCCATGCTCTGCCCGGCCCTGGATCTGTACGGACTCGGGCTCCGCGTCGTGCGATGCTTGTTGGACGTCGATGCGCGGCGCTTGACCGGCTGCTGCTGCTGGTCTGCCATCGTTCCGTTTCAATCGTTCACTTCCTTTCTGTATCTAGTCGTATTCTGTGCCAGAGGAGGGCGAAGGAGGAGGACGAGGACGGGCGATGGTGAGGATCGGAGGAGTGAGAGAGTTGCGCGCGGATCAGGCCGGCCGCTTTGCCGTCAAAAGTCCGTGGACTTTTTTTTGGCCACGTTTTCGGTACAAGATCCAATTGCTCTTTTTTGAGTCTGCACACAGTTGAGCCTCACACTGGACCATCTTCGACCTGTCGTGAGAGTAACAGAGCAAGGGCAACTCTCCAGTCCGGTCCTAGCCTCGATGCACACTTGACGCCGACCCAGACTCTCCAGAGTGACGTGGTCTCGTCTGTTATCGTGCTGGGTATTTGTGATTGAATGTTCATACACACCAACTCCATCTGCCTCGCCTTATCCGCGCCCAAGGGCAGCCATCGTAGTCGCCCTGCTCCCCTCCATCGCGATGGTGCGCCTCACGCCCGCCGACCACTTCTGCCTGGGTATCGTCCTCCCTCCCTCTCAGAAGCTGGGTATAGTTTCGCCTGATTCCGCCTCTCCGCCACCAATAGTTACGAGAGTTTCGAGATGTAGAGCACTGCAGCACCACCACCGCGGTTCGCCATCAAGTCAGCTCCACAGCTCGTGACAGAACGGAGAATCGAGCACAGGAGAGGGAGTGGATCAGAACGCACCGTTGTTGCCCCTAACGAAGGCATCTCCGTACGAGTTTGTGAGCACGCCGTTGACGTACTCCTCCGTCTGCTCGAGCTGGGTCGTCGATTGAGAGCATCGTCAGCCGGCGTCCACTTGCATCTCGCTCTACGACCAAATGCCATCGCAGAGCAGCAGAAAGAACTTCAAAACTGACAGCAATGTTCATGTACCCGTCCAGGCAACTCAGCACGCCCTGGTAGTCGACGCCCGAGTTGAGCCTCACGACGACGCGCTCGCCGACGACGTTGGTCAGGAAAGCCGATGGTGTGCCGGTCGGTGCAGCGGCGGCAGCAGCAGGGGCAGGGACGTCGCCGTTTTCTGACATGGTGTTCTGGCGTTGAAGGTAGTGCGAGAAGTGAAGGCCCGGTCAGCGAAGCGCAAGCTAGCCAGCGCGAGACTTGGGGGAGGTTAGCGGTGGAAGCGTCCGTCCCTCGCCACGCCTCGTCGAGCGTGCGCGTCGCCCCCGCTCTGGGTCCCACAACTCGCACTACTTTTCCGGTCGTCCCACACTTTCCACCATTCC
>JALBUQ010000182.1:0-37690 GCA_024364755.1 Pseudohyphozyma bogoriensis
AAATGGATGGGCGCCCAACGCTGGATCACTGTACCCGTCCTGGAAAGGGGGAGACGGCAAACAGAAGGGCAGCGGGGAGTTCTTCGACAAGGGTGCGCGTTTTTTCCTGTACGATCCGACCGCTCAGGACCCTGTCACGGCGCTCGATTCTGTTGAGGACCACCTGAGGCCTTCAAAGGAGGCTACACACCGCAGATGGACACCGGGTGCTGGGGATTGTCGATCATTGGCCGGGATCGGCGGCAGGTGGAGCGCGTCCACCGGCGGATGTCGTCTCCGAGCGCGTCGGCGAGCGCCCTTCGCGCGTGACGACGGGAGGTCGAGTGACTCTTCTGGCCTACTTCGTGTTGGAGCTTTTGAACTGGTCGAGGCACCTTCTCGCGACATGCGTGCGGCGGGAGTCGAGTTCGCCGACTTTCTGGACGAGAACTCGTTCGATGACGGCAGAGCGTCGAGGTGGGGAGCAGGCGGAGTGCGATGAGCTCGGGATGGCGAGCTCGCGAGTTTGGAGCAGGAAGGACGGGAGGAAATGATGGTGGCCAGGCGGATGTCCAGCTCAGCCACTCGTGGCGGACCTCGCACGATGCGCCACTCTGGCCGTCCCGTGGCCTGCTGGTCCTCAGCGCGTACCCGGCGGCCAACCCTCCTCCTCGCGCACACTCACTGACTCGCTCCTCTTCCCCCTTGCACCACTCCAGAAATCCATCCAATAGCCACCACGTCCCTCACCCCGATCCTCAACCTCTCACCAACGCGCTCTTCACTCCCACCGCTGCCCTCCATCGACAAGGCCTACGCCGGGTGCTGTCTCCGCTCGAGCGAGCCCGTCAACGACGAGCAGCGCTTCGCCGAAGAGTGCGCCACGATGGCCACTCAGCAAGGCCGGGATCCAAAAGCACGCCCAAACATGTCTCAACTCAACGACGATGGCTCTGGTCAGTCTTCTGCTTCCCATCGCGGGCGCGCTCCTGCCAAGGCGAAAGGGCCTTTGCTGGCGCGGTGGTTGGTGCGATGTGGACCAGACGACCGTGGTATGAGAACGGCTCCTGACGCGTGCGACTTGTACTCTCATCTCCGCAGTCGTCGTCGGTCGAGGCAAAACTGGCTGGAACAAGCTCTTGCGGAAACCATCGCTGAGCGGCAAGGAGAAGACTATCGCGGAGGCTTCTGCCGCAAAGGCGGAGATGGTTCACGACGAGAAAGAGGAAGAGATGGTCTACGCCGAGGAGAGTGATCAACTTGTGAATAAGAGAGAGGAGAAGGGAAAGCAGAGGAGGGTGGTGGACCCGTTGCCGAAGGAGAAGATCACGGAGGAGGAGGAGGAGGAGGAAGAGTGCGAGTCGCACGGCATGTTTCACGGGGCGGGCAAGTTCTTGTTGGCCGGAGGTGTTGCTGGAGCAGGTAAGCTGGGATTTCGTTGGATCGTGGATGTGGGAGAAGTAAACGCGGGGAAGATGCTGACTTCCTATCATCTCCCGGGCCACCTCGTCGACAGTCTCGCGAACAGCTACGGCGCCGTTCGACCGTCTGAAAGTCTACCTCATTACCTCACAAGATCGACCACCGCCAGACCCGAACGCACCGCCGTCACCATGTGGGCGCAAGTACCCGAAGCAGAACTCGGGCAGGCTTCTCGCGGCGACATCGGCGCTGTGGAAGCAGGGCGGCGGAGTGAAAGTGTTCTGGACGGGGAACGGATTGAATATCATTAAGATCTTCCCGGTGAGTGATCTGAACTTTGTCGGGCGACGTGAGGGAGGTGACGGGAGCTGATGCGACAATGGGCCGCAACGCAGGAATCGGCCATCAAGTTCCTCTCGTACGAGTCGGCCAAGCGCATCTTTGCCGAGTACTGGGACAAGGTGCCCGATCAGACGATGATCTCAAATTCGAGTCGATTCGTTGCGGGAGGAATTGGCGGTGTTATCAGTCAGTTTGGTGCGTTACGATTCGTTGTGGAGCTGATGTCATTGAGGTAAAGCTGACGTGGTTCCACTGAATAGTGATTTACCCGATTGAGACTGTCAAGGTCGATCATCCCTCTTTTGCCTCGCATGTGGGTTCTCCTCGACGCGAGCTAACAGTCAACATCTCCCTCTCTCAGACCCGCGTCATGTCTTCAACCGGTGGGACCCTCAAGGGCAATGCGCTCATCCTCAGCACGATCCGCGACATGTGGAGATCTGGGGGCCTCCCTCGCTTTTTCCGTGGCCTGCCTGCCGGCCTCATAGGCGTGTTCCCCTACTCGGCGATCGACATGAGTACGTACGAGGGCATCAAGCTCGCGTACGGCAAGTGGACGGGCCAGAACCCCGAGTTTCCATCTACTCTGGTGTTTGGAGCTCTGTCGGGCGGGATTGGTGCTACTAGTGCGTTCTCTTTGGCGCGTTTATGCCTTGCTGCTGTGGACCCACGTGTTGACCTGTCTTCAATCCCCTATCCCAGGCGTATACCCTCTGTTCGTCTCCGCATTAGTTTTGCTATGGGCCTCCTTTCATCTCTGATACCTATCCGCTTCGGCAGAAACTTGGTGCGCACGCGTCTTCAGGCTCAAGGCACGCCAGCCCATCCTCAAGTCTACTCTGGCATCGCCGACGCCGCGCGTCAGTGTTATGTGCGAGAAGGGTGGCGAGGCTTTTACAAAGGTCCGTTCTCTTCTTGAGAGTTTGGGGATTGTGACTGACCAGCTGTTTCTCCGTTCTTGCAGGATTGACGCCGACTTTGGTGAAAGTCATTCCCGCCGTTGCGATATCATGTTTGTCCTTCCCACACTCCCTCACTTGAAATGCCCGCTCACAACTTGGACCTCAGATGCGGTGTACGAAAAGTCGAAGAAGGTCCTGTTCGGCCTCGAACCTCCTCATGTCGTCGACCACGACTCGACCGAGGAATCCTGAACCGCGACAGCTCAACCCCGCCCTCGCCCCCTCGACTTCCCCCTCGCCCTCCCGTCGTCCCTCTGTCTCCCTATCTGCTTCCCCATCACGCCGCTGCATCCACATACCCCCATCTCTCCCGACGTACATTCCCTCGAGTCACTTTTCCTTCCGCCCTCTCCTGCGAAAGGCAAAGCGCTCGTCGTCTCTCTTCTGAGTGTGTTGTATCTAGCCGTCGCTCTAGAATAGAAAGTCGTTCACCTCGCACGCACGATGCTTTCAAACTCGAGAAAGCTATCAGAGAGCAGAGTAAGGGACACAACCCAGGCAGCCCACATTTCCCCAGCGCGACTCAGGAAACGCGATGCGACGGGGCGAGATGTGGGTCCACACGGCGCGAGGGCGTTTGTCACGAGCGTGTTTGTTTATTACACCACGTTGTTTTGTTTTTTCCGAGCGGTTTGCACGGAAAAGAGGGACAGCCACGGGGCAGTTTCGGCACGGGTGACGGCTGTGTAGGCATGTATTTATGGAAGCAGACACGGCTTCGGATGGCGGCGAAGGAAGGGTATTATTTCGAGACACCCTCGGCCAGGGTGCGCGTGTTTTGTTTACGAGCGGTCGTCGAGCCGCGCGCCATGCGCAAACGAGGACACGTTTGGTTACCCGTCGATGATGACGGCAGGGTCAATTGACTGGAGATAGAAGAATGGGAAGAGGTGGAAGGACGGACGGGCCAGAGCAAAGTGGTGAGACAAAAAAATGGGGGGTTCTGGAGCGCTAAATGTGTCTCAGTCGGGTGTGGTCATTGGCGCTGGGCCGTCCCTGCGCACAGATTTGGTCCCTCGCTTTCGTCGGCACTGCAAGGGCTGGTCCTTCCCTCCCACGACCACGACCACCACACTCGTCTCTGTACCTCGCGACGCCTCTCGACGAGCACGTCGTCCCCGCCTCGCCGCCTCCGCACCTCAGCGTCGCTTGCGCCAACCGGCGGTTGATCGTGGCCCCTCCGACGCGCTCGGCTGCACGCTCCTCCTCCCTCCGCCCCTCCTCCATCCTCGCTCCATACGCGCCCCCAGCACAGCCAGGTCGGTCCAGCAGCTCAACCTCACGGCAGACGACGCGTTCGCCGAGCTCGACCGAACACGATCGCTGCAGCAGCCGCGGGCGGTGTTATTTTTTTAAGGTCGGCGCGCGCGCGGACTGACGGCGACGACGACGAGGATGGACATCGCGAGCATGACCAGAAGCACCGGGCAGGCAGGAAGCGACAGCTCGCTCGCCAGTCGACGAGCGCTGCCGACGCTCCGAGTTGACACGACGAGCCCGACGACGCGGCCAGGCGCGACGCAGCGGCCGATGCTCTCGGCCAAGGCTGCCCTCTCGCCGCTCGACGCGCTCTTCCTCGACCCAGCGTTCACGAGCTCGCTCGACTCGCTGGACAAGCCGTTGCCAGGCTCGAGTCCGCCCGTCCAGCCGCCGCCGTCGCTCCTCGCGCTCCGACAGCAGGCGCCGACCCACGGCCAGCGATCGCCTGGGCCGGGCCCCTCGCCCTCGTCGCGCGCCCACTCCCCCTTCGCCCTTCCACACACGGCCTCGCCAGCATCGACACCTCCGACCTCTGCCGCATCGTCGCCAGTCAGGCCGCCGAGGAAGGACTCGCTCCCCGTCCCGTCGTCGAGCCTCGCCTCGCCCGCGTCCGCGTCGAGCAGCTCGCGCACGCACCTCTGGAACCGGAGCACAACCGCCAGCCCCGACACCGCTCTCGCGAGCCCGCCTCCCGCGACTCAGTCCAACGGCATGCATGGCGACGGCGAGCACGAGGCAGAGACGACCGTCTGGGCCGGCGGCGACGCGAGTCTGAGCGGCGCACGAGGCACGAGCATCAACACGAGCACCAGCCCAACCTCGAGCTCCACCAGGCGGGCGAGGTCAGACTCGACGGCGACCAAGAAGGCGAACCCGCTCCAGGACTTGCTTCGGTCAGAAAGGCTCTATGTCGAAGATCTGAGCTGTATCATCAAGGTGCGTCCCCGCTCTCCCTCGGTCTCCTATCGCGCCCACGCCTGTGGTTCTCTGGTCGCGCGATGTTCCACGAGAAGCGCGACCGTCGGCGCGACCAGGGACAGAAGAAGCTGATCATCTCCATCAACTATCTCTCAATGGTGAGTAGAAGGTCGCAGGAGCGTGGTCACGTCGCAACTTCCCACCAAAGGAGCTCGACTCGATGTTTCGTGCGATCGAGGGCGTCTACCGCAACAACAAAGCCCTCCTAGCCGTGCGTCCTGGTTCTTCGACGTGATTTCATAATTCCAAAGTGTGATTGAGTTTGTTCACAGAAACTCGACGAGATCGGACCGAACCCCTCCTCTCCAAAAGCACTCGGTGATCTCCTCATGCGCCTCGTTCCCGACCTTGAACCCTCCTACACCCGATACGCCACGACCTACTCGACCCACTTCAACTACTTCCCTCCCATCAGCTCCAACCCGCTCCTCCCTCCGATCCTCTCCGCCCTGTCATGGCCGTCCACACTCGACCCTTCCCTGCGCCCCGACGAACCTGTGACGGTCGACCTCCTCTTCACGCTCCCAATGAAACGCCTCGCGTACTACAAGAGTCTTTATTTGAAACTCTTGTCGAGCACGAAAGAAGGAAAGAGCGACCACTCGCAGCTCGTGCAGGCGAATGAGACGCTCGATCGCTTGCTCGGCATGTGCGACGACGCCAAGGCGAGGGTTGTGGAAGGTGCCGTCTTGCCGAACGACACTCGGGAAGAGCCAGGCGAGAGAAGCAGTGGCGAAAGCGATTGGAAGAGAAGGGAGAGTCCAGGCAGCAGGTGCGTTTTCTTGTTTTGGCCAACTGGAGGAACGTGTTTTGGAGGCAGCGGCGGGGATGTGATGGCGCGTTTGGCGGGCGTTGAAGAGCGGCGGCAAAGCATGGCCCACGACCGTCTTTGCATGCTTGTGGGATGGACGGAAAGCTGATGTTTCTCCTTCTGGTGCTCACGTCCTTGCAGTGATCGGTTCTCTGCGACAACGGGCACCTCGGCCGCCACCTCGATCACACTGCTTAGCAACCCACCACGGATAGAAGACCTCGAGCGACGCCTGACTACTGAACGGGTCTTGGACATCTTCACTATGCAGCCGAAGGTTCGTCCGTTTCTTTGGAGGGTTCAAAGCGGGGCACGCGCGAGGCCTGAGCTTGTTTGTGCGAGCGCGTTGCTTACTGGACCCGCCGCCTCGTGTCAACAGAAGTGCAAGCTCCAGATCGCACCACCGAACCTCCCATTTACTCGACACCTTCGGAGATCTGGCGAGGCCTCCTTTTCCTTCACGCCCAGCTCGGCATCGACCCGCGAAGTCTATTTCCAGCACGCCTACATCTTCCTCCTCACCGACCTCTTCCTCATTTGCGAGCGCATGTCCCCTTCGGACCGCAACGATCGAATCAACCCGGATGGATCGAGTCCGGACATGTGGCTGTTGTACCCACCACTCGCTGGGAAGCACCTCAGGGTTGGAGAGGGCAGGAGGGACGGCGAGTTTGTGGTTGAGGTGATGAGGAAGGAGCGGTTGTTTGTCGATGTGAGGGATCCCGAGGTCGCGTTGGAGTGGAGAAAGGCCTTCGAAGAGGCATCGAGTTTCGGTACGAACCGTGAGTCTGGCTTTCTGTTTCAGGTTCGAGGGTGAGAATGGGGGGCAGCCAAACGAGGCGATGCTGGCGGGAGGTCGAGAGTGGCGGCGGGAAAGGGGTACGAAACCTAGAAAGGGGATCCAAGCTGACCGTCCCTCTTTTCTGCTCTTCCCACCCACCCGCTATGGCTGAATTCGATCCTTCAATCCTCGATGAAATCGACGACGTGCTCGCCTCCTATGCAGAAGGACTCATGGCGCGTTCAGAGTCGTCAGCGTCGACCAGGTCGCCCATCTCCGGCTCGCGGTCGTCGACTGGCCTGCCGTCGCCTCACATCAGGGGCTCGTCGCCCTCCTCGTCGCCATTCCCTACCTCTCCTCATACCTCCCAGTCGCCAGAACCTCCGTTCCAGCCTCAGATGCCTCAGCAGACGGGATCGTACCGCCGACCGCCGAGGGACGCGGGACCAGGCGGATCGAATTTCGCTGGACCGCCGACGCCGATATCGCCTTCTGCAAGCTACCCAACCTTCTCGACGCAGGCTGGCCTCCCACCGCGGCGGCACATGTCGGGAGGAGCTGGACCACCGGCGAACGGCAATGGCCCAGAGGGAGCGTACCGCCCACCGCCTAGGAAAGCGAGCATGGGGCCGGCGCAGGAGTACGCGAACCATTCCGTACCGCTGCCGCCCCCGCCGATCACTCTGAGAGACGACCTTCCACCACCTCCGATATCACCTGGCCTCCCTCCAACACCAGGTCACAACCAGTACTACGGCGACCAGAACGTCCACCCCGAGCAGCAAGTCGGCCGTAACTTCTACCCTCCCCCTCCGCCTTCCTCCGACGACTTTGATTCGCGATCGAACTCCCGTTCCAACTCTCCGCACAGTCTTCAGCAACATCAGCAGCGCTCTCAGTCGCCGTACTCGTCGTCGCAGCGCTCTCAGTCGCCCTACGCAATGTCCCCGTCCGGCAACATCCACCAACAGCAATTCCCGCAGCCCAACTACCCTCCGCTCCCTCCCCATCCAGGGTTCAACAGTGGCCTCTCCAAGTCTCCGTCCTCGAGGTCGTATGGGTCGTATACGTCTGGACGGACAGACCGCTCGTCAGGGTACCCTGAGCCACCACCACCCATGCCTGACGGCCGTCACGGAGGCGGAAGCTACGGCCAAGGATATTCGACGCTCCCGACGAGTCGACGAACCGACCCAGGGTTCTCGACTGGCCATCTAACGCCTGGCGGTTCGATCCACCGCTCGCGGTCGGCCGACGGATTCGAGGATGGCCATTACCGTGCCCCGTCGGAGACTTTCGACCGCTCCCACTCGGCGCCAGAAGGAGGGTACGATGGTGACTCGCCTCCAGCGTCACCCGTCAAGCCGACAGGTCCGCAAAAGACGGTCGTGGCGGCGCAGATGAAGTGCAAGGCGTTCCTGCAGCAAGGGTTCTCGCAGTGGAAGAGTCTTGGCACCGCGCGACTCAAGCTGTTCGTCACGCTCCCGATGAACCAGAAGCAGATCGTGGTCGAGAGCGACAAGAAGCCGTTCATCTCGACGATCATCTTGACCGACGGTGTGGAGCGGATTGGCAAGACCGGCGTTGCGATCGAGTTGAGCGATGAAGGCAAGAGGACTGGCATTGTCTACCTCCTCCAGGTGAGCTCCGTTCTCTCTTCATAGGACCCTTTAACGGTCAGTGTATTGAGTCTGTTCCATTCTCCCTTTCGCAGCTCCGCACAGAGGAAGCAGCTGTTGGTCTCTTCGACCAGCTCATCGCCGGATCAGACCGAGAGCGTGGCGGCAAAGCCCGGTCTTAGTCACTCGCCTACTCTTCCTACACGGGCAATTTCAACAGACACTCTCGACTCTTCATCTTTCGTCAACGGACATTACGTCACGTGCCCCTTCCTCTTCTTCACCGATACGCCGCCGTCAGCTACCCAGTTTTCGACTTTATACCCCAAACACGCCCACGCGTCGATCCAATACCCCTTCGAAGTCGACGCCGTCTTTCGCCCTTTCATATTTCTTCGCCCGCATGGCCGTCATGACGTTTTTCTTCGCTACCGCTCTTCGTTGCTCCCCTCCTCCCCTTGCTTTTCCTCCCTACATCCCCGTCCCGCTTCTTTCGAAGTTCCTCAGTCTCTCATTCATGTAGAAAAGTAGCACGATAGTGGTAGATAGAATTTTTTCGTTTGTGGCTATTCCATCCTGTTTTTTGGTCCTCAGATGACCTTACCTCGCTACAGGCGAGCTCGCAGAGCATCTAGCCTGCAGTCTTGTCGCAGCAGAGTCTTTTAGTTGAGCCCAGATATTGCTAAGTGCCACCGAAAAGACGACTATTGAGGTTCTGTCGATTCCATCCCAGCTTTGCTCCTCAGACCCATTCCCACGATACGCCACGTTCCCCCGCCGCCCCGAGCACCGCTTTGCCGTCCTTATTGACCTCGACGGTTTGCTGCCGAGTTGGACTCGACCGAACGGTACGTAGACATGAGAGTAGGCCGGTGTGCTGGATGTCGTCCTCAAGCGCTGAAAGGTGCCACGCAAAGTTGTGCACCTCGAGCGAGACGAGCGATGGCGGGAGGTGAGGAAAGAAGGCGTTGGCAACAGGATGCTCGCACGGCTCTTTCTCCTTGCAAAGAAGGCGAAGACGAAGAATTTCGATAGCCGGAAGATCGCTCCTTGCGTTGCTTGGAATGTAACAGTTCCACTCGGGCGGCGGATGAGGATGCGACCGTCGCGTCAAACGTGACGTGTGCCAGCTGAAAGCGATGTCGAGGGTAGTGAGAGCCGAGAATGGGCGAAAGTCGGGGACCTGGAAGAACAACGACTAGGTGGGAGAAGGGGCCTGCAAGCCCATGAAAGCGCACCTACCTGAAGCGGGAAGCCTGGGTCGAGCTAAAGTGACGTGCTGACTTTGAACTACACTCGTGATGGCAACGTAGAGAAGAGGTAACGAGGGTTGAAGGAGGCCAAGCCTGACCGCCGGAGCGCGGACGAACTCCTCGCGGCGACACTGGAGGTCCTTGACGGAGACACCTCGTCCCATGTGAACTTCGCGAGCTTTGTTGAATCTAAATCAGAACTCTGATATTTTATTCGAGTTGAGCTTTGCTCCTCATGCTCATTTGATGCCTGCGCAAGGACAACCGTTAGTTTTCGTCATGAAGTCCCCCCACCGTCGCTTCCTACCCAGGATTAGACTCTATTTAGCTGATGTTGCCCACTTGCGTGTACTTGCTGTGTTTCAGCCGGCGCTCTTCTTCCCTTTGTAGGGTGCTTCCCTGGCCGACGCGCCGAATGGTTGCAGGGAAAAGCTGACGTGGTGCACTGTACTCGACGGCAGCGGCCCCACCTCAAACCCAGGAGGCGACGGGAAGTTCGGACGGAAAAGGGAAGAAAAGCTTTTGCATTCTGTACGGTACAAACTCTAAGCAGAAGTCGTAGGAGGCGAGTCAGTTTGCGCGGATCCCGGTCGGCCGCCCGCCAACTCCGCACCCGACGAAGCGGGCTGCGGCCAGAACTTTTTTCGCGGAGTCCCCTTGCCCTCCCGCCCGCCAGCACTCTTGCGCTCCTCCTTCATTCTCGCACCGAATTTTACATCAACTTTTGGATCGTCATACGATGGGAAACAGCAAGGACGTTGAAGCGGCCGACGAGCACACTGCGCTCCTCAGCGGCGCCGGCCAGAGTGGCATCGCTCGTACGTCAACAAACACGCGCTCACTCCATTTCTTGCACGATCTGACTTGCGCTCTGAAATGCAGCACCTCCTTACTCTATCGAAGCGGAACAGCCTGCAGCAGCCTCGTCGTCTTCTCGCACGCCTTCGTCTTCTCGCGATCGCGTCGTCTACGCCGCCACCGTTCCTCCCGCGTCCTCCTCGTCGCTGTACCCGTCCCTCCCCGCCTCCTCCCCAGCACAACCAGCACCACAGCACAAACTGAACCCCACCGCCCCCGCTTTCTCGCCCTGCACACTCCCCCACGCGCCACCACCCCGCTCAACGTCCGCATCGCACCCGTCAGGCCCCACTCCGCTCCGCACGCTCCCAACCCCAGTCCTCTTCTGCCAGTCCCACCGCGAGGCCGACCGCCGTGCTCGCTGGCGGGTATTCTGGGCCCTCGTCTGGGGGTTCCTCATCTGGGTCCTCGTCGTCAACATCGTTAGCGCGCCGGAGCTGGAGCCCGTCCGGAGGGAGAGCGAGAAGAAGGTCAGGAGAGTGGCGAGGAAGGTGTGGAGGTGGGTCAAGGGCGGGTGGAGGCAGGTCACGGAGTGGGAGAAGGAGCACCACGTTGTCGAGAAGGTTGGCGATGGGTTCAACAAGGTGCGTTCCTCTGTTTTCGAGCCAGTGGCGGAGTGGTTTGCCGAGCGCACACTGACGGCGACCGGTGGTTTTGCAGGTCGTTCACCCTGGCCAGAGGGGCGAGCCTACGTTCAGAGCCAACGCTGCCATCACTACCCCTCCTTTGGCTAGTGCGGCTGGCGTCGCAGACCTTGATTGAGCGAGGTCAGTGGCAAGCGTTTGTCGGTGCGCTTGTGATCGGTCGATTGATTTCTGTCTTCACTCACCAGAGATCCCTTAGCACTTGTCACGACATCCCGATCGTTCCTCTCGCCTTCCTCCTCCTATTTTCCCGCCCCTCTCTCACCCCCAGTCATCCGATTGTCACGCCTAGATCGTACCTCTAGAACCTCATTCGGGCATACTGGCCCCTAATTCTTGTGACAACTACCTGATTTACTACCCGCCATTTATATTTATCTGTATTGGAAGTATTTCTCTCTTTAGTGGTCTAATTCGTAGCATGTGTCGGAATCAAGGACTCGACGCTCTATGCGTTCCCGTCACTCGATTTGGTTGAGTGAGATTACCGGCTCTGTGCTCGCTCCCTCCACCGTCGAGTTAGGTGCATCCGAATGGCCCTCGCTCGGCAGAGGTCGCACTCGGCCATACGGCTTCTGCCAGACGACAACTCTGGATCACTGCATCGACACATGTCGTGAGGGTCTGCGGCAGTTCAGACGATCAGTCTCCTCCACTTTGCCCGCTTCTCCTTGACGACACCGGAGTCAACTGTCTGGAGCAAGCCAGAACACCCTCGCGGTCCGAGGCACATCTGCGGAAAGATGGTGGATCAGGCGGTGGCTGAAGCGGCGGCGCAACATAGGGTGACGTGCACTTGGGAGGAGGAAGTCGAGGCGGCGGCAAGGATCCTGTGGAGTTTCTTTGAAAGGGTTCCACAGTAGATTTCAGATGGCAAAGCTCCTTCAGCTTTTTCTCCGGCCAAAAGTGAAAATGTCGAAATGGCTATCGTGTATTTCGCCCTCATGGCCCCTGATTCTACCCAGCCTAAACCTCAAATCCCAAAGCCCAATCGCAAGTCCAAGACACGATGCTCGGGAGAACCCGCCCACCACACTAAAAACACACAGGCCAAAAAAACAACTTCCCCAACGAAGACGCGAAAGCGAGAGACGAGGACGAGGGCGAAGGAATATCGAATGACGAAAAAGAGGAGGGTCGTTGCGAAAATGAGTAGAGATCCCGAAGAGGGTCGATATGTAGAATGAAGGTCGGAAGCCGTATCGGTACGAGTGTGTTGAGACGGAGGACTAAGAGCCGAAGATGATGCTGAGAGAGTAGCGGGAGGGCGGCAGGCGGCAGGCGAGGAGTTAAGCGAGAGCGACGGGAACAACACGAGGGTTCGTCTCGCGATACTCGAGCGCTCCGGCAATCCAGCCAGCCATATCGACTTCTCTTCCGACATCCTGCTTCAAGAAGGGGTGGTCCTGCGCCAGAAATCAGCGTCAGCACTTCACTCCACCGAAGGCTTAACAAATAAACCTTACGAGCAGTTGCTGATACGTCGGCCGCTGATTTGCCGCCTTGATCAAGCACTGATAGACAAAGTCCCTGGCTGTTTCGGAGTACTCGGGCGCTGGCAGCGTTGGCGGGTCGCCGTGAACGATCGCGGTGAGTTGCGCAAAGACGTTGGAATACGTCTCGGGAGGGTAGGGGTACCGGCCGACGGCGAACTCGATGAGCGAAAGTCCAAGAGACCACACGTCGGAGGATGCAGTGCTGAAAGGAAACAGAGGGTGAGATTAGGTCTCGATCTCCGGAAAAATGCAGACCACGTACTAGCTCGACACGGTACCCTGCGACTCGCCCTTGATGCGTTCAGGCTGAGGGAAACCAAGAGTCAGAAGCAGCATGGGTTTCCCAAAAAGAAGAAACACACAGCCATGTAAGATTGGCAACCGATGTTGGTCTTGGCTAACGAACGGTCCAGCTGTCCGCTCACGCCGAAATCACACCTGTGCGATGGAGTCAGAATCACGCCGCAGGATTGAAAGAGAAGGGACTGCGTACAGCTTGATGTCTCCTTTCCGGTTGATCAAAACGTTCGTCGGCTTGACGTCTGAACGCAGCAGTGGAAGCGTCAACACGTGGCCGTTCCGAGCCCGCCAAGCTCGCTCCGAGCTTCGATGTGAGGAGTCAAGAGATGAGAACAATCAGCTCACCTCGATGCATAATCTTCAACTCGTCTTTAAGGAACTTCAGGCCCTCAACCATGCCCCGCGTCGTCCGAGCCAAGACCTCCTCGCTAACGTTGACGCCCGACACCTTCTCGAGGCTGCCGCCGTCCATGAACTCCATGCAGAGGTAGACACAGGACTCGATGAAGAAAGCGCCAAAGAACCTGGGAAAGAGAAGCTTGTCAAACGACAGCACTTGCGCGCCGACAGAGACCCAGCTCACTCGATAATGTGCGGCGACGTCGCTCGATGCAGTACGTCAAGCTCGGTGACGATAGTCTTGAGCTTCGATTCATCTGTAGGGCATTGGATTTAGTCCACCATTCTTACTGCACCTTGAGAACATGACCCGTACCCAGTTCCAGCCGGATTTCCTGCAACCCAAAAGAGGACAGTCAGCACCTCCGACTCACGTGCCTCGGTCGCCTCTTGAGTCTTCTAGCGTCTTCATCTCAGGTACGCAGGCCTGCCTCTCCCCCGGGCAGCCTCAGCCGCTCCAACCGAGTCGAAAGCTCACCTTCAATGCCATAACGACCTTTGAGGGCTTGTGGAACACCTTCTGGACTGTGCCGTAGTTGCCCTTGCCAAGCTCCTCCATCAGGTCGAACTCGTCCATCTGTGCCGTGACGCATGTCAGCCGTGTTTCCTCCAACCTGGGTATTGCAGGTGACTGTGGTTGGTTAATCCAAGCGCACCTTGATCTTGAAGCTGGCACCGGAGCTAAAATCGACACCATCCGCGTGAAGCACGGCTTTGGACGCGAAGTTAAGCCTCCCAGACGGGTCCACAACCTGTCCCGAGCGAGAACGTCAGCTTCAAACGCGCACACATAGCCATCTTGACCATCTAGAATGGAAACTGCTATCACGCACCTTTGAGAAGTTGGCAAACGCCGTCTGGCTCGCTGCTTGACTCCTCGGACTAACCGCGCCCTTCTCCGCCGGCCCCCTCGCGAACGGATCCTCACTCCCATTACCGTCCTTATCGATCGTCGGCGCCCTCGAAGCGGCCATAGCACTGAGCGTCAATCCTGGTCTCGGACGGTTGCGCATGCCTCCGCCTCGAGCTGGCGCGGTGGCCGACGAGGGGCGGAACGAGAGGCCGCCTGTGCTTTGTGCGGGAGGTTGGGACGCGGTGGTGGAGGTGGTGGGGACGGCGGGGGAGGATTGGGAGGAGGGGCCGGCTTGTGGGACTGGGGAGGAAGCGCCGGACGAGGAGCGAGAGGTCATCTGCAAGACGGGGGGTGGGAGACAGGAGAGCAGCGGAAGGATGTACGGAGGTCAGCCCGCGAATCCCAAGCCTAGTAGCTCTGCAACAAAGGAGCGAGCATGAACGTACAGCAGCGAGTTTGGCCTGCAGACTCGGAGGAACCCTGACGCCGCCAGCCTGGGCGGGCAGTCCCCTCACGCCCGCCTTGACGCCTCCGCCTGGGCCGACGGGTCTCCTGGGCGCGATGACGGGTGCGGTGGGGCGAGGAAAGAGTGGCGGAGGCACTGGTGCCGGGGTTGGCTGGGCCAGTGTTGGTGCGGGAGTGGGAGGTGCGGATGCCGAAGCAGGAGCCGCGGGGTCGAGCGCAGGATGGTTCGCCTGGATGTCGAGCACGCTCATGCCTGGGACGAGCGTCTTCATGCCTGGCGCTTCGTCAGCGGTGGACTTGCCCTCGGTGATGGTGTTGAGCGAGTCTGGGCTGTCGGTGCCCGCACTCGGTGCAGCTGGCGGGGCGTTGGTCGTCGCCATCGGGTCGTCGTTCACGCTCGCGGCGCCGGGGGTCGACGGCGCGGTCGAGGTGTCGGTCGTGGACACGAGGGAGGAGGTGGACGAGTGTGGCGAGGCTGGAGGCGAGGGCTGGGGCGACGAGGGCATCGGGGGACGCGGGAGGACGAACGCGCGACGAGGCGAGCGCGAGGCGGCGGAGGAGCGGGAGCAAGTGGCGTCACTCGCTGGGCTGCTGGCGGTCGGGGCGTGGGACGAGGGCGGGCCGGCAGGCGAGTGAGGTGGATGTGCACAAGTTGGTGTAAAAAGTGGGTGCAACCTTGTCGATCTCGACGGCGGGCAGAAGGAAGGTCCAGCTGAGCGCGGGCAGGGGCAAAGTTTCGGGGGGGTCGACAGCGCTTGACGCAGAGTTCGGCACCCGGCCTCGGTCGCGAGACCCCTCGTCCTGCGTAGTGATCTCTTTACACTGGAATTTCTCACTACATTCTAGCGTTGATCTCTTTAGACTGCTCTTGGGCGTAGTCTGTGTACTCCCACGTCACGTCGCCCAGGACCGTCCGACCCTGCGAACGAGGGTTAACGTCCCGCTCTGCATCTTCCAAGTCGCCATTCGAGTTGCTTACTCTTTCAATACATCGACTTTGAACTCCTGCTTTCAGCTGATGCCCCGTAGGATATCTTTCGTTCGCCCTGGACCCGCTGCCAGCGAAAGATTGGCGGGGATCGGGGCTCCATCGGCGCGCTGACGTGGCAATACGGCAAAGCTTTGAGGGGAGAGCGACGCGTTCAACTGCTTTGCTTTCAACTCATGGCGCAACATGCTGCGTTGAAAGCAACTCACGCTCAAACTCATCCGTGACCATCCCTTGGCGAAGCGACCGGTGCGTCGTGCTCTCCCCCGCCGCCGTTTCACCACGCAGAGTACCGCCCTCCTGAACTCCCCCACCATCACATCAAATCACTATGCAAAAGAGTACTGTGAATATAGCTGGCCCTCTTAGTGTTGACTCTCGCGCTCTCGAGGTAAAAGCCATTTCGCAGCACTCATCGCGGGACACGTAACATGCGTGTGGAGTTTCCATTGCCGCAAACAGACGGGGTGGGAGGTACTGAAGGAAGCCAAAAGGAATGGAAAAAAAGTGTATGTACGGGGTGAAGTGTCAGAGCTGGCGCTCAGTAGTCATCTCCGCCCTTCTTGTCTGAGTAGTCATCGCCCTTGCCCTTCTTGCCCGAGTAGTCATCGTCCTTCTTGCCCGAGTAATCATCGTCCTTGCCAGAGTAGTCGTCTCCATCTTTTCCCTTGTCAGAGTAGTCATCCCCGTAATCCTTGCCAGAGTAGTCATCCCCGTAATCCTTGCCAGAGTAGTCATCTCCGTAGTCCTTGCCAGAGTAGTCGTCGCCATCGTCCTTGTCTGAGTAGTCGTCGCCATCGTCCTTGTCTGAGTAGTCGTCGCCATCGTCCTTGTCTGAGTAGTCGTCGCCATCGTCCTTGTCGGAGTAGTCGTCGTCGCCGTCGGAATAGTCATCCCCATCCTTCTTCTTGGGCGAGTAGTCGTCGCTGCCCTTCTTCTTGGGCGAGTAGGTCTCGGACGGGTAGTACGAGTCCGTGTTGTAACCATCTGGAGCAGCCGAATAAAAGTCGCGGAACTCAGTTTCAGCTGTCTCGAGCCCCTGAAGAGAGGAAAAGGACGTCACGCACAGTCGTAAGTCTTGGTAGGGTAGTCCTTGGACTTGTAGTTGTACGAATCGGTCGAGTAGCCCTTGTCGTCGTAGGAATCGGCCGAGTACCCGCTGTAGTCGTAGTCGTCGGTCTTGTAGCCGTCTAGAAGTCACAAGACGCCAAAGCCACGTCAGCGCTGGCCATCTAGGCACAGAAAAAGGGTACGGGCTTACCGCCCTTCGACTTGGAGTCGTACGAATCGGTCGAGTAGTCCTTGGACTTGTGGTGGCCGTCCTTGTGGCCATAGTCTAAAGGAGAAGTTGAGCTTTTGAGGATCTACCAGCAAAGGCAGGTCAAAAAAATGCGCACCGCCCTTCGACTTGTAGTCGTACGAGTCGGTCGAGTAGCCCTTGGACTTGTATTCACCGTCCTTGTGACCATAGTCTGGACACAATGGCTCCTTTCAGCCTCTATTAGCCCTGGCTGGAAAGGAAAATGCGCACCGTCCTTCGACTTGTAGTCGTAGCTCTCAGTCGAGTAGCCCTTGGACTCGTAGTATCCGTCCGAGCTGTATCCATCTGGAAGAAAAAAGATCCAATTTTAAGAAAAATCGTGGAGGACAGGGAAGAGGACAGCTTACCGGAGTAGCCCGAGTAGCCCTTGGAACCCTTGGTGTGCTTGTAGTCGTCCGACGAGTAGCTCTTGGTGGACTTTCCGTCGTCTGCAGAAAAAAAAATTCACTTCAGATCAGGACTTCAAAATCCAAGGCGAGGCGCAGGAAAGGGCCGACTTACAATCATCATGACCCCACGTGTCTCCGTCGCCGGGCGTGGGCAAGGCTGCCGCCAGCGCGAAAAGCGAGAGGTAAGGGAGCAGGGAGGAGAAGAGCATTGTCGATTCCGTTTAGTGTTTGAGTGAAAGAGAAGTGGAGGAGTGGTGTGAAAAAGAAAGACGGAGAGAGCTCGAGCAAAGTGGAGCTTTTATAGGCCACCAACAAGCTGGCTGGCTGTACGAATGGCGTCGGCACTGCCTCGCCCCGCTATCCCCGCACAGCTTGGCGATATCGCTGCCCGCAGTGCAGTCAGCTCTGAATTGAAGCAGGCTGGTTGGTACTCGTGTCTCCATGGAGGACCGAGGAACCAGGCGCCGCGCCAAAACGGCCACGCTGCCGCGTAAAGCTGGAAATGCCGAGACGCAGGGCTGCTGTTGTCGTGTTTGTCGCACTGGAAGGCAGATGTCGCAACTGTCACCAGATCTGAAACTGACAAGTTTAACTGGACGGCATTGAACCGTGGCTTGACGCAGGACGACTTCTAAGCAGCTCGCAATTCCACAACGCGCAGGTGACACGCGACCTGTACCCGCGCGCGCCCTTCGGCCGAGTTGCATGACCGTCCACCCTCCCATTGATGCTGCCGATGTAGTTGTGGGAGAAGCATACGTTGATGCTGGCAGATGATTCAAGATTTAAGCAAAAGATGCAGCAGCTGAGTCCATCGGACCTCGCTTACTGACGCCCGCCGAGTCGCCGTGCAGCGCCGTCAGTCGAATCGACGCTTGCTGTCTCGCGGCAACTAACAACGGGCAAGCTTCCAGCAAGGAGCCACTCAGATGCTATAAAGGCAGAGAGATCAGGTCCGGCTTCTCTCACAAAGCAGACTCTGGACTTCTGGCGTCCCCACGTTCTTCATGTTGTCGAGCTGGGCGTAACGGTCGCCGCTGATCGCGATGAGAAGGGGCGACCACTATGTACTGAGCCCGCTGGGCTCTGGAATGAGTAGCTAAAGAAACTGCAAGTTCTACTCCGATACGTGTGAGGGATCGTCAAGAGTTAGGATATAAGCGAGCCCGCGGCGACTCCAGAACTCAGAGCACTCAAGTGACGTGGCACCAGGCTCTCAAACAGCCCACACCTACGACACAGCTCGGAGCAAAAATGATGATGCACATGTACAACAACGGTAAAAAAAAATCCCTCTACAACACCTCTCACCACTCATACACGCTCACCAATACTCCCCACCGCCCGCCGCGCCCCCAACGCCAAACAGTCCACCATCATCCTCCATGCCCCTCCAATCCACCCCCGTATTCCCACTCGCCATCATATTCAGATCATTCAACCACTGATCCAAGTCCGGCAACCCGTTACTATCGACGTTCCACAAGATCTCGCCGACATGCGGCGTCGACTCGTCCGTCCCTGACCCTCCTCCTCCTCCTCCTCCTGCACCTCCAAGGCCAGCAGCACTCGGACTGACGCCCGCGCCAAACATGACTGGACTCGGCGTCGTGATCGGCAAGGCCTGAGAGCTAGGACTGGCAGCCACGCTTTTCTCGAGCGCGTTCACGATCCCGAGGTACTCGTCCGCCGGCTCGCCTGCGGCCATCATCGTGTCCGAGATGGTCTTGAGCTTCTCCGCGACGTTCTTGGCTCGCGCCAGCGCCCACTCGGCGACGTCCCACCCGTGTTGAGCTTTCGCGTTGCCGAGGACGAGGCAGATGCGGGAGAGGAGGGAGGTAGGGTGCTGGCCGTGGTTTGCGGAGATGGTGATAGCTGGGGTCGAGTTGGCGGAGCCGGAGGAGATGGAAGCGAGGGAGAGGCGCACGAGGGACGAGACGACGGAGGAGAGAACGTGGCACGAGTCTTAAACAGGAGATAAGTCAGCATTGTTGTCACCTCAGCGGTGAAGTGAGGGCAGAGAAACACACAGGGCAGCCAAAACCCATGGAACGCATCAGGTCCCAGCGTCGTGATGAAGTCGACGATGTCGACAAACAGCGTCAACGTGCTCGCGTCGGGCTGGAACGGTCCTCCGATGCCCGCCTTGAGCTCGATCTCGATCCTCCGGACCATGCACTTGAACCCAAGGAGGAGGAAACGGAAGCAGTCTGTTCAGCGTCCACGTCAGCCCCTCGCTCTCCATGAGTCTGGGGGAACAAATCAGGAAAAGGGTTGACGTACAAGCTCCTTCCGGCACCCTCCCACCCACAGGGCGCAACAGATCCCTAGTCTCCTCCGTCAGCGCCTCCAGCTCCGTCTCGACGACCTTGAGCACAGTCGGGTAGCCAAGCTTCGCCATCTTGAGCTTGTCAATCGTCGAGATCTCGCTTTGCATCCTCGCCACGACTACGGCGAGACGGCAAAGGTAGTAAAAGGCAGGTGAGACTGGGAGGGTCGGATTGTTCGATGGTTCTGAAGGGGAGGGTGGGAGCGGGGTGGAGGTGTTGCCGATTTGAAGGTGAGAGGGGCGGGAGTTGAGGAAGGAAGACCTGTGGAGTGGAGTCAGGAGTAAGTAAATAGGGAGAGTCCGAAGGTGAGCAGAGGACAAACCAGGCGTCGTGGATCCTGAGGCACCACCAGAGGCGACTTCGATGATGTTTCTCCCACTGAGGGATCGCCCACTCCTCGCACGAGATATGCAAGCCCAGCAGCTGAGCTTGTGCTATGGCCTGCGAGGCACCTCGCCCGATCAGTTACAACTTGTCTTCGCCGTGCCACTACTCAATGGAAGCGAAAACGCACCTTCGCGAGCAACAAGAAGTCGCCTCTCGGGTCCAACAACGGCCTCCCACTCAACTCCATCAACGCGACACTGATGCCCTCCAGATGGGGCTTCTCAACCACGACATCTGCAACCCTACTCTCCTTGATAATCTCCCACACCGGCGCACTCGCATTCTTCACGTTTCTAGCCGTCGAATGAATCAATGAGGAAGCGAGGACGAAAGATAGGACGCCGGGAGAGAGGGAGGCAATGGATGGCCGGGGGTAGCAGGAGAGGAGGGGGAATGCGGGGTGTGCGGAGAGGTAGTCGGCGAAGGAGGATTCGGTGGAGTAGGACGGGAGGAGGGCGAGCGTGGATTGGAGGCGTCGGAGGAGGACTTTGGTCGGGTCGTCTTGGTGCCGTCGGTCTGTGGAAAGATTAAAACGTTGAGCGATGAGACAATCCGACAGTAGTGAGAGAAACAACCCACGAGCAGGGGTGGGCGTAAACACGAGGAACACGGGCTCGCTCGCATCCCTCGACACCTGCCGATGATGTGGGAACTCTTCCTCCCTCTCGCCATCCGCGCCGACTTCAGCCTTCTTCTTCTCACCTGCGACACTAACAGTCCTTATCGGCAACAAATCGTCCGTCAACAAACTCGTCACCGCGCAGGGCTCCATCGTCCCCTTGCCCGTCTCATCCTTGTCGACACTGATGTTGGGTGATTGAGAGGACGGAGGTGAAAGGCGCGGTCGTTTTCGAGAGTGGAGGGCGGCTGAGGCTAGGGCTTCGAGTGGGTTTGGGGCGTGTGCGACGGGATTGTTTGGGTTCGTGAGGGGGTCGACCGGGATGAGGCCTTGAGACGGCGTGCCGTCGCGCGGCTTGCGAGAGGGGACGGGGAGAAGGAATGTGCAGGGTTTCTTCGTTTGTCTGGCGGCCGAAGCTGAATGTCAGCCTGCAGATTCTTTTCCGAGAGAAAGCGCATCGACGGAGCGATCGCGACGCTGTTTCGAGTGGCGCGTTTTCGTGAAGGGGCTTGATTGAGAGAGACGGACGTACTTGCACTCGACGCATGGTTCACCAGCAACTGGAATGGCGCATCTCTGCTTCATCTTGCGACACGAGTCGCACTGTTGCCCAAAGGAGAGCGATTGTCAGCGTCCCTTCGTCTCGGAGCTCGCGCACTGATAAGCCTTGTGCTCTTTGCCGGTCGTTCCAACCCCACAGAGCTCGCATACCGCTCATCAAGAGCACTCTCAAAGTCTTGAGTTCGGATTATGACCCCACGCCGAGATCGTCTGACGGAAGACTGATCTTGAGCTCCCCTCGCTCTGCCTCACTTGTGCGCCCAGCGCCCACCAGCCCGTCCACGCCCTCTGCTCGGGATCGCACAGCCCGTGCGACGAAGGCTTTTCATCAACTGCTCGCCTGTAGCGCCTTCCAGCATCCAGCGCAACGACATCCGTCTGTTGTGCTCCCCGACGCGACCGCATGCACTCCTCGCTTGCTTCGCCTTCACGCGCCCACCCGAGGCACCGCACCACCAAGCAAAGCGTCCAAACTCACAGGTCTCTGTTTTCTGCTCCTCAACGGCCTCGAGAACCCATCCGGGTCCAACGCGGGCGGCTGTCTTTTCTTCGGTTTCCCGCCGACGCCCGGAGGCCAGCCCGCGCCGTTGTCGACCATCGCCTCGTCGGCCGGTTCCGCTCCCGTCCCGCTGCCGCTCGCTTGTGGCTGGTACTGGCCTGGCTGTCTACTGAGGTCCATGTGCGCGTGTTGGAGGGGCTGGTGCGTGGTCGGGGACGGGTTGCTCGACGGCGAGGCGGACGTCGGCGAGATGGCGCTCGGACGAGCCGGGAGCGGCTGGGGTGGGTCGTGGGGCGAGTATTCGTCGGACGGTGGGTGGGAAGCTTGCCACGATGGTCCTGGTGCTGGCAGGGTTGAGGTAGACGCGATGGGCGGAGGATGGCCCTGCATCGCGCGAGCGCCGAACGGGGGGGACGGAGGCGGTCGAGATCCGAGGACTTTGCGACTTGGACGGCGTTTTTTTGGACTGAGCTTCGTCGAACGAGGGAAGAGGGGCGGGATGGATGCGGTTGGTGTGGGTTGACTGTATCGCTCGTTCTCCGCACAAACAAGTCAAAACTTTGGCCTCGAACTTGATTGGACAACGCTCCAGCTTGGCGAGACTGCGAAGCCGCCTCGCCCCTGGCGCTGGCCACCGGCCAACGAAGCCCGGCGATTGTCAGTGGCGCCAGCGCTCTCGACGCTGCGTTTTGTTGGAAGGAAGTAGAGCGTAAAGCATTGGCACGATTTGTGAGACCTCGCGACGGTGGGCGGGATGCTTGACCACGCCGAAAGAGAGTCATCCTGCAACCACGTGTGCTTGCGTTGTCCCGCCTCGCCTCCGTCCACGCCCATCGAACGCGCCAATTGCTTGACAAAATCCCACAGAACGGTCCTGACACATTGCAGTCTCGCTAGGCTACTTCTTCCTGCCGTGCAACCTGACCAACCCAACCAAACACTCGACGCCCGCCTTGCCGCCGTCCATGACCCTCACCTCGCCCAGCCCAGCGTCCCTCACGCCAGCCTGCACGAGGGGCTCCATTCCCGCCATGCCAGCGCAGCCCATGAGGATGCAGTCGCTGAAAGGACGCCGTCAAGTGAAGCGGGTCGAATGAGCGGGAGGAGACCACGTCAGCTTCTGACCCAAAGGGACAGAGGAAGACAAGAGGGGACTCACGCGCCCATCGCAGCCAGCTTTGCCGCCCCCTCCTTCATACACTTCTCGACCTTGACCTGATCCCCCTCCCTCAACTCGACGACGCCCAACCCGGTCGTCACGCACCCGACCCACCTCTCGCTCCCGTTCGCGCCCATGAAGCTGCTCACGCCCTTCGTGAGCAACGGCTTGGCGCCGAACCCGGTCGACAGGATACCGAACTTTTTGTGCATGATCAGAGCGTGCGTGATGGCCGCTTCGAAGATCCCCGCGACGGGCTTGGTCGTGAGAGGGCCGAGGTGCTCGCGGATCATGTGTTGGAGCGGGTGGTCCGAGACTGTGTGGTTGGAGAGCAAGTGGGAGGAGGAGAGGCGGGATAGTACAGATCAGCTTTCGGCCATTTTATTCCGGTTTTGACACCCTTATCCGTCCAACTCCCATCTTTGCCGAGCGCTTATCGTCCCCAAACCACACGAAACGCGCAACTCACAGCAACACACCAAGAACCCATCGTACTCGCTGTCCTCCTTCAGCGCGCCCTTCTTCTCCAGATCCTCGAAACAGTGCACAGCGGTCAAACACGCCGTCGTGTAGTCGTTGATGCTCGGCGGGGCGTGCGACGGCGCGGTGTAGTAAGACAGCTTGACGCCTTGGGGAGCGATGGGGGACAGAGCTTCCTCGAGCCCAGTGGTGATGGAAGGCGTCGAGTTGGGGTTGATGATCAGGAGGTGGATCATTGTGGGAACAAATTCGGCTGGTTGAAGGAGGAGATGGTGGAAGGAAGGAGAGAGGCGGTGGGCGGGCGGGCGGAGGCGTCGGACGAACGAGCGGCGTGCGGCACAGGCAAACCGGCAAAGCGCCACTGCGAGCGATAGGTCGCCAGTCGGCCGACAAAAGTTGCCTCATCATGTAAGACTTCCTTCCCGAGGATTATGGTTGGTAGGGCATTGACAGGCTTTGAAGCGGTACACCCCGTTGGAAGAAAGCAATCGACACGAATCCCCCACCATCAGCTGAGGGTCAGCCGATACGGCAAGTTACACACTTTTGAATTCATTTGAAGCAAACAAATTGTTGAGAGCTGGGAACTCGCCAAAAAAAGGAACATTTATCCCCACAACTCTAATTGCAAACACACATCTAAACACCCTCAAGCCTTGTACTCCTCCGGCTCGACCACGCCCGTCCTCTCGACAATCACTCCGTAGTGCTCGATCCTCCTGTGCTTCTCAAACGCGAACGTCTTGTTCTTCCCCTGCTGGCACGCGTCGACGTCAATATCGCACCACACCACTTCGTCGTCCTCCGTCTTGTTCTCCGCGAGGATGTGGCCTTCGGGCGAGACGACCATGGAGCCGGAGATGAGGGAGTGAATGCCGTCGTCCATGCCGGAACGGGCGGAGGTGATGAGGAAGGCTGGTGGGATGGAGGAAAGGGAGTCAGCGTTGTGGACCAAGGGGGGCGGGGAGGAGGGGTGACGTGGGGGGTCGAGGTCGAGAAATAGAAGGGAAGGGGTATGGGCAAAGTGAAGGGATCTCGAGGAGGACAACAGTGAGAGCAATGGGCACAAGACTCACTGGCATTGGTGTAAGCGTGAGCCTGGCAGACGAGCTTGTGGTGGAACATGGCGTCGGCGTAGCCCTGCTCGCGGGTCATGCTCTCAGGGTCGATACCCCAGAGCTGAGGAGCCCATGCGGTGGTGTTCTATAGGGAAAAACATAGTCATTGTTAGTATAGAGAATTGCAAACACGAAAAGAACAGGGCACGCACGTAGCCGATGCACATGATCTCAGTGCCCTGCAACCCATAACACCTCCACGCCTCGGCCCACCTCCTGTCGTTGCAAATCAACATTCCCACCACGGGGCTCTTGACTCCCTCCTCCAGCAGTCTGGGCGGCTTGAACGCGTTGAAGCCCAAGTTCCCCGGCTTGAAGTACCTCTTCTCGAGCTGGTTCGTCACGCCCTCCTCCTTGCTGAAGGGCTCGAACGTGCCGGGCAGGTGGATCTTGCGGTACTTGCCAACCGTCGTGCCGGTGTGAGCGGAGACGTAGGAAGCAGTGTTGTAGCGCTCGCCTTCGGGAGTCTCCTCGCCGTACCCGATCACGACGTCGATGCCGAGAGACTTTGCTTTCGCGAAAAAGGACGCAACGGCGTCGGCGTGGGAGATGCCGGTGGAAGGTTCCTTGAGGAAGTAGGAGGAGAGCTCGGCCTCGTTGGTGATGTAGTAGCGGGGGAAGAAGGTCGAGAAAGTGGTTTCGGGGAAGACGGCGAGCTTGACCTTATTGGCAGCGGCCTTGTCCTGTGAAATTTCAAGTGCAACGGGGTGGAAAGGAGTTAGATAGGCTAAAGGGTGAATGTGTAGGGAGATGGACAAACAAGGAGAGCGTTGAGACGAGCAAGGACCTGCTCGGTCGGGGTGCCTCTGTCGACGCGGCCTACCTGAACGGCAGCAACACGGAGGATACGGGCCATCGTAGCGAGCGAGATGGTGAGTTAGGGGTGGGTGGTAGTGGGAGGAGAGAAGAAGGCGAAAAGTGTGAGAAGTGATAGGAAAGAGAGAGAACCTCGAGCGTATCAGACCGGCGGACTTGAAATCAACGAACTCGCCCGCCGGGACAGTTGGGCGGCGGCGAAACGCCACTGGGAACCCTTCGCCGCCCGAGTCTGCCGAGTCGTGCCGACCTCGCCCCATTTCAAGAGTCGTGACTGGCTGATCGTCGTGGTCGATAGAATGCACAAAATGGTGAAGCATGTGGTTTGAGTAGGGTAGCGACGTGTGGTCCGTGTGGTGCGTCCTCCTTGTCCGCCCCGTCCGCGCTCTGCAAACGTGGTCATTTATTCGAGGCGCGTCGCGTACAGATGGACAGCTCTGAATCAAGCGGAGGGCGGAGGCCTGCGGCGGCGAAGCGTTCGCCGGTCAGCGATCGCCCCGCGCGCCTTGTCCTTGTTTTTGGCACTCGACCGACCAGCCCTCCGGCGGTTTCTTTCCTCTTTATTTCCATCCCTCTCCTCTCGATTCGCCCACAATGGCACCCACGAACCCTTCCTGCATCCCTTCAGTCGTCGTCCTCGGCGCTGGCTGCGTCGGCCTCACGACCGCCATCGCGTTGCTTGAGGCTGGCACGCCCGTCATCGTCCTCGCTGCCCACCTCCCCGGCGACCCTCTCACGCCCGTTTATGCCTCGACTGCTGCTGGTGCTCACCACCTCTCGTTTGCGGCGGACGACGACTGGCGCCAGAGGACGTGGGACATGGAGACGTTCGACGTTCTCTGGAAGGAGTCGGACGACTTTGACGTCGCCCAGGAGAGGGGACTGTTGAGGTTGAAACAGACGGAGCTGTACCAGGGTGACACCCACCTGAGGTTTATGGAGGGCATGCCTGACGTGAGTCTCCTTCTTATCTTGGACGCGGACCGGGGTCCGTCGAGGCGGAGGTGCGCCGCCGCCTCCAGCCTGTCTCCGGTCTAGATCTGTTTATGGTCACTTTTTCCGGGGCGAAGAAGGAACAATATCCTGATTAAATCCACCAAATGCTATCTCAACATCAAAGCTCAATCACTGACATTTTCTGCCCTCTTCATCCACACCCCAGTTCCAGATCCTCGCCCCCCTCCCCGGCTACGCGGACCACTGCGTCTCCTTCACCTCACTCACCATCGAACCCGCCCGCTACCTCCCCTTCCTCCAACGCCGCTTCCTCGCCCTCGGTGGCATCCTCACCCGCGTCCCGCTCCTCCCCTCCCTCGAAGCCGCGCTCGCGTACCACCCGCAAGCCCTCGCCCTCGTCAACTGCACCGGTATCGGTTCGAGAGCGCTGAAGGAGGTCAAAGACCTCACTGTACACCCTGTGAGAGGACATGTTTTGGCAGTCGACACGCCGTGGGTGAGGAGTGGATGGACG
Organism: Pseudohyphozyma bogoriensis; assembly: GCA_024364755.1. NCBI lineage: Eukaryota > Fungi > Basidiomycota > Microbotryomycetes > Chrysozymaceae > Pseudohyphozyma > Pseudohyphozyma bogoriensis. The sequence goes on from JALBUQ010000182.1 coordinate 26,561, forward strand.
AGGCAAGTCGGAAGTCTTGCGGGAGGAGAGGGCGGTGAGAGGACGTATGTCATCCCTAGGGCTAGTGGTGAGGTCATTATCGGTGGAACTAGGGAAAAGGATGATTGGTGAGTCTGCGATTTCTTCCTTTCTCGATGGGCGTGACCCTCTCGCATGCACCGCCTCTAACGCCCATGTCTGGCTCAGGACCGAGACGCCCCGCCCCGAAACGACTCTCGACATCCTCTCCCGAGCCGCCAAGCTCTGCCCATCTCTTACCCTCCCTCCCTCATCCGCCACTGCAGTCGACCTCTCTTCCCTCATCAAGAAGGAAGTCGTCGGCTACCGACCGACCCGCGACGCCGGCGTCCGCCTCGAGAAGGACGGGAAGGTTGCTGGTGTGCCCATCGTGCACAACTATGGTCATGGAGGGTACGGGTGGCAGAGCTGCTGGGGCTGTGCCAAGGAGGCGAAGAAGCTCGTCGGTGAGGTCATCAGGGAGGGCAAGGCGAAGGCTAAGCTTTAGAGCGTGGAGTTGGGGTGGTGTGTAGTACTGCTTTTGTGCATTGAGATCTACGTCTTCGAAGCCTTGGACTGCCTATATGTGATCCCCTCCGCCACAAACGTGATCGATGGTTGGTTGATCAACGTCCTGGAGGGCGTGCGACACACGTCAGTGCATCTTCGGCGAGGATGGAGGAGCACGCGCGTACTCATTCAAAAGCGAGTCCCACCGATCAACTCCCCATGCGTTCAAGGACATGCTATCCAAAGCGTGCATCGCGCTGTGCAGGTCCATCCCATCCGAACTTCCGTACAGAGCGTCTACAAGGCACGATGATCAGCAAAGACGACCCTTGGGACTGCTGGAAACGGAAGGACTGCACCAGCGACAACGAACGGCACCAGAAACTCAACGCCTCCAGTGATCATCAGGTTCTTCAAGTTGTCGATGACTTTTCCCATCCGATCCATGTCGACCCCGGCTTTCGCGACAGCCGCGACGACGTTCTTGACGCGCGTTGCGATCGTATCGACTTCCGAGTCCTGGACGTTGTGAAGTTGGATCTTGAACGTCGAGTAGTTGTGGTTGATGTCGGATGTCACTTGAACACCTGCAAGACGCAAAGTGGTCAGTGTTGAGCTCGCTCATCCTTCCTTCAGATCGCTATCGCGAGACGGGGGCCGGCCAGCACGTACGGCCACAAGCGAGATGCGGCCACCTCGCAAACTCCTTTCTCAACACACTCCCCTCGCCTCCGAGATACTCCTCCAAGCACCTCGTCCTCGCCGCACTCTGGAAGCTCCAATCATCAAAGCTTCCCCCGCGCCACGAGATCCACACTTCATTGTTGATGCTCGCGGGCACTTCAATGACCACGTCGCGTTCGGACACGGTGATGATGGGTGGGATTGGGACGGCAGTGTGCCGATCAATGACAGCCTCGGAGGCTTTGCTGAGATGAGGAATCGAGGACTCGACTTCGGCAACGAGGGTGGAGAGGAGAAGAGAGGGCGAAAGGGTTGTTGGGCCGGAGATGATGAGCGTGCAGTCAGCTGGTATGTAGGCGGCTTGATAGTAGGCATGCACTAATAAAAAAAGTTTTCAGCTTTCAGTGCTCTCATGGCACCTCTCCTTGATCTCTGAAGGCCCGCTCACCATCGTCGTTCGTGAGCTGCAACATGTCGCTCAGCTCTCCATGAATGTCGAAATGCAGCCCGCCAGCCAGAGGGAAGATCTTTCGGTTCAGCCTGCAGATCGAGACTTCAGCGTGAACTAACATCACGAGTTTTCGAATGTAGAATGCGTACGCCATTTGCAGCACCGCCGCTGGATCGTTGGCACGTTGCTTCACGCGCTGAATCGCGGTTTGGTCGAACCCGCCGTCACGCCTAGGTCCGAAGACTTCCGCCTTCTGTAGAACGTGGTGTTTGGAGTTGTTAGCAGCAACTTGTCAACAAAAAGCTTGACTAACAAAAGCTACATCCGATAAACGCCTGCCTCACGGATGTCCGACGTTAACACGTCAGTGCCCTCAGTCAATGACGGGCCCACGGTCACTTACGCGTTGAAGATATACTCGACGAAGATGGGCAGCATGATGAGAAGCTGATCTTTGCTGTCGCATTCCTGGGAAGTAAGACTTAGCTTGTTGTACCTTGATCTATCCATCCCTCGCCCATTTTTATGCAGAAAGGCGCTCACAAAGTAGAACCTGACATGACTCTGCTCGACATCCGCCACGACCGACATCTTGGGCATCTGCAAGTCGCGTTCCACGTTCTCCGCCACCTCGTGAAACCAATACGGGTGCCTTTCAACCAATGCTCCACTCAGCTCCAACTATGGGGTTTACGAAGACCAAATACTCACTTCTTGCTGGCATGAAAGATCATCTTGGACGTGACGTAAGCCACCCCCGAGTTGTTCTTCACCTCATGAGGGATCACCATCGTCGCTCTGAACCTCTTCTCGTTCGATCCCCCACCCACGAGCACGGCGTTCAACCCCGTTTCCTTGCTCCTCCACTTGGCGATTTCGGCATCGCTCTCCGGCGGACCGGGGACGACGGTGATGAGCCCGAAAGAGGGTGGAGTGGCTCTGATGTACTGACTCAATCTCGAAGGGTGGACGGGAGGTAATGTTAGACCATCAAGAATGGCTTTCGGAGCTGGCGGAGGCGAGTTTTGGTGAACGAGTCCGGCAGGCGCGCCGTTGAACTCGATCAAAGTCCTGCTTTGTAGAGTTGCCGAGGTGTACGTTTTCGAGGACAGCTCGACAATTTCCTTTAGCGGCATTCTGGGATGAATGAATGTCGCTCCGCTCTGTAGGCGTTCAAAGTAGAGCTAGACAGCACTGGTCGAATAGGAGTGCCGTCCACGGAGCAGCCAGGCGGAAGCCGGAGGCGGTGCTGTACCACGTGGACCTCTTCCACGAGCAAAGTTGATTGAAACTCCGATCCCACCAACACGGATTTGAAAATGACTAGATATGCTGACCGCTCACCCTCAGCACCAGACGCTGGGGCTAACCCACCTTGCTGACCCCTCCTGCATAACCACAATCTCCCTCTCTGCCGCCGCCGCCTTCAAAGACTCCATCGCCCCGTCGCCAAGCACCTCAAACCCGTCATAGTAGCATAAGCGTAGTGTTTTTAGCCGTGGTAACAACAGCGAATCGTCGAAAAGCGCACCGAGCTCCTCTCGCTCGACGCGGAACTGGGTGAGCGTCAGGCGGACGAGCGAGGACGGGAGGAAGTCGAAGAGCCCATGCAGGCGAACGTAGCGATCCGGATCAGTCATCTCTGTGGTATAAGTGATGGTCAAAGATTCGAGACAAGGCAGGTCCCGCGGATTGAGGATGTCGGGCCATCCCCTTGCCGACCACGTCGACACGAGGCGAAACGTCAACTCAAGGTCGCGGAGAGCGGTGAAGCGCAACAAAGGTGGGCAGGGGAGCCAAAAGTAGGCTTTTGGCGCGATGCGGACGTCGAGGTTCAACCATTGACGAGCGCCAGTCTCGTCCCGACTAAGAAGGTTCGATCCAGCCAGGCTCAATCGACAGTGCTGGATCTGAAGCGGTCCTATGCTCGCGCTCGTGGTGGACGCGAAAAACGGATAGCGAGAGAACATCTTGGTACTTGTGACGGGTGAGATCCAGCCGAGTGACTCTTGGTAGCTCTGCGGGCCTTCCTCGCGACTGGTCGGCGGCGAGCGCACGATGTCGGTGACGCTCGATCCGCAGAGCAATCCCCCAATGTAGAAGGCGAGGGCGATGGGCGTGGCACAAGACATGCTGTCCGTAAACATGACCGTTAGTTTCTATTCTTTCGAGTTTGCTCTCCACTGTACCTCTTTGACGACCAATGCAGAACGATCCGGAGCGTGCGAACGTGTCGAGCCAGATCGGTCCGCGACTCGATAAGTGCGAGGAGAGCAGCCGTGGAGGGAACGAGCTCCACTAGGCGGATGTCGGGTAAATCTTGAAATCGTAGTACTATGGTACGATAAAGCCGAGAGGTGGCGAGCTCGTTCGCCGCTCGCGAGACGAGGCAGAGCTGGGCGAGCTCGTGGGGACTGAAATCACCAACTCGGAGGATCACAAGAAAGACGTCGGGGGTGAGAGAGAATGTCATGCTTGGCGAAGATACATCGCTTAAGAACGAAGAAGGGTTTGGGAAGCAGTTGAAAGAGCGCGGTGACCGGCCCCACCCCTCTCGGCATTCTCACACGCGCTGACGTGGCCTTTCCCTCTCGCATCATTCACCATCTTTCCGACCAACTCCAACCCATTTCTCACCATTTGCATCTACACACGCCCACTAACCAAGCCTAAGGCCCAAGACAACTCCAGCAACGAACGTCGCCCTGCCCTGAATGTCGGCGCCGACGAAATCAATGAACCACCTCCAGAGCCCGGCGACGCGGTTCGATCCGGAAGGTCCAGCACGTTTCGTGATGGCGGCGTCGTAGGACGAGGTGATGTTGCCCCAGTTGATGTTGATGAACGAGCGCGAGGAGAAGTACTAGAGGGAAAAGAATCAGGCAGGAATACTAAGGATGGGGGAAGGTGAAGGACGAACTTGAAGGAGGACGAAGACCCCACCGAGCGCGAAAGCAAGGGCCTGAAAAGCATAAACATTAGTGACTGGAGCAGAAGACTCAGAAAAACGCGCCAACAGCGCACCTTCAACCCCTTCTTGACAAACACGCCCGTACAAATGCCCGCCACGGTCCCAAAGCCCAACTCGTAAACGTTCACGATACTCTCCGGTTCCTTCCTTGGTGGTGGTCCCCCACTCGCTGAAGGAACGTTCACCTCGAGCTCTGGAGACCTCGCATACGTCCTATCGCTCGCGCACTGGAGCGGCTCTTTGGCGTTCGCGAGGAGCGGGAGGGAGATGGCGAGAGTTGGGAGGGAGATAGCTAGGGCGAGGCGGTAGGAGCGGAGGAAAGAGGTGGATTGAGAGGTCGTTGTCGGCGTGGTGGTGCAGAGTGTGCGGGGAGGGGGGAAGCGAGGGAGGGAGGAGGAGGGCTTGAGAGGGGCGGCGTGGCGGAAGAGGGTGGCCATCGGCGTGGGCCAACGGTGCGCAAACATTATTTATATGAATCTGTAAGTATTGGGTTGATGAACGGTCAGTCAGTAGAACAGGAGCTGTCACGTCTGACGTGGTCGCTAAGCCCTTGCTCGACACTGTCGTGGCGCATGGAAGGCGCTCTGAGCATCACATGGAAAGCTCGGGGGTTATGGCCTACAGAAGTAGCGTACCGAACCTCCCGGAAAGCTGAAAGGCCGAATCGCTTCGCTCGGCTCCGCCACGCGCTCCTCGTTGGTCTCTCGCCGTCTCGGGGAGCGATGAAGGAAATCCCTCGCGTCCTCGACTGCTTTCAAGGACGTCGATCGAGACAAATCTGGCTAGTTAGGAGATAGAACCCCCTTCTGTGCCTGATTGACGCTCGGTCGCAGGCCCCTCGTGAGCCGAGTACCTGATCAACCGTCCCCCACACTCGAGCCGTAGCCTCAGGCCAAGCGAACACCAGTACGATCACCACCAAAGCTCGCACGGTGTTGCTCCCATGAAGAAGCACGTCCGTCCTGAGGGCTACCGCAGCAGCCCGGCATCGGTGCTTGCTCCTCCACACTCAAGAAGCGCGCGCTCGAAGCCATCGGGCGACGCTCTCGCCCGCAACCTGGCGTCCCTCAGTGCATTCTTGAAGGAAATTAAATGAAGGGAAGACTCAAGAAAGCACATCGACGAGTTCACGGCCCGGTGCAGGGCCGCTCACTCAGCCGGATCAGCTCGCTTCGCGCTCCTCCCGCTCTGCGCCTCCCTCTGCTCCAACAGCTCCAGTCACGCACCCCAGCAGACAGCCATGAGAGAGCCAGAAAGGTGCAACACTACTCACTTTTCAGCGACTCGTGTGCTCTTTGCGACTTCGTTGGCGCGTCCGCTGGATCCGGCGCGTTCGGTGTTGGGGGTCAGGCGCGTCGGTGGATCGGGCGAGCTTGTACTGACGAGTGAGGTACAAGTTTGGGCCGGATTAGCTGACAGAAGGAGAAGGATGGTGCGAGTTATCGGTCACAACACAACCAAACAAACCTGGACAGCGAAAGGCCGGGGGATGATGACGTAATCACCCCTCCTCTGCTTCGCGAGGCGCGCTGACGTGGTCAGGTCCTGCCTCGTCGCGGTTCGTTAGGTATGCTCTCCGGCAGCAACGCGAAGGAAGGAAATCTGCAACCTGAGATTGACAAGCACAGATATCATCAGAAAGAGTTCGCAACTCTAGACCACAGCGGCGGGCCCTCGAGAGCGCGCTCCCCGACGTCGTCGGCGTACAACCCTGGTCGAAACTCACTTGTGTTTTTTTGGGTCTTCATGATTGAGGATCCACTTCGCGTCCATCAGCGCCACTTTGAGGTTTCCCAAGCTTCTGGGTGGCATTGAACATGTAGGCGAGGGCCTCTCGAATAGAGGACCTCAAGTGTCGATGTTCTTGTCGGCACAACAGGTATCGCGTCCAACAGACCACTGTGAGAGGGCAGTCGCTATCTCAAATCCGTAAAACTCTTTCTTCCGAACCCCAAAGGGCTCCCTAAGTTGTCTTCAGCAGGGGTGGGGACTGCCCTCCGTCGTGCGAACGTCGCGGCCTGTGTACTATGAGTGAACTCATCAGTTGCACAAATTCCGTCAAAAGCGCTCGAGCAGGCAGTAGCTCCAAACCATTGGAAAATAGTCCCGACAACCTCCCGACAAACAGCCAACAGAGTCTCCCGATACGAGGGCGCCTGAACGTGGTGCTATTATCGCGAGTCTTTGTCACAAAGGTCCGCCCACGCGTTGATTAAACCTTGGTACATCGCAGAGATGATCCTTGCTCAAATTTAAGTATGCATATATCAAACAAAACGGAAGGTGGACAAGAGTGGAGGGCCCAGGCAGGGTTGGATGCGCGGAGAAACAAGGCAGTCTGCTCGTTTAGCCTCCACGGACGCGAGAAGAAATATCCCACGGGACGTGCAAAAGCGTACACCCTTGACAAAAGATTGTGGCTCAAGTCTGGCAAGCGTAGAGCTTGGCGCTCGGAGCAAAGGACCCTTGTACCGAACGGCAGCGGTCAGTGTAGCGTCGGCACTGCCACGTTTCCCTCCTCGACCCGATTTCCTTGCAGCGCAGCGGAAAGGTCCTTCCAGTCAATACCAGTGTCGAAGGATCCCTAGCTGGCCCGACTCATGCTGATAGGTGGCTTGGCAATGCAGCACGGTTGTCCGTTCACGCTCGCAATACACACTCAGCGGTCTCATCGTGTGAGCGACAACTGGAGTCCACAGCAGTTTTTGTGGCAAGAAGGCACCTCAATCCAATCGAATGGAAGGCACAAGCTCCAGTGATGAGCCTGTCGCCTCCGAGTCAATGCGAGTGCCTCCGAATGTAGCAGTCAGCGGTGGGCAAATGCAATGCGTGGCGCATCTCGCTATTCTCTGCCTGATGTAGGACGAGTCTCACCCTGTGTTCAAGCTGTACTGAGCCTATCCATAAGGTCCGGCACCTCATATCTGCCCAGAAGGAGACGCATGGTCGCCGGTCCGAGTCACGATGCTCTCAGGCGGAGTTTGCTCGCCGTCGATGTAGTTCGCAACGAGCGAGGCTTCTGGAATACTCTGCTCGCCGAGATGTGCAAGGTACATCCTTCGGCATGCCAATTGTCCCAAACAGTCTTCGAAAAGAACGCTGTGGAATGAACGGGCGCGCGAGGACCCTCGCTGCTCAGAGCGGATGGGGCCGGGGAGAGCGAGCTGTGCGAGCAACACTTTTTAGCCCTTCTTGTCCTGTACATCGTAGAGCAGAGCGTAAAGTCGCAGATACAAAATCGCACGAAAAGTCGAGGTCGATGAAGGAAGTGGAAGGAAGCAGAGGGCGCGGCGCAGGGGCGAAAGGAAGAAAACGGCCAAGTCGGCTGACATAAGCAGCTTGGCCCCTCCAAGCTCCCTGGTCATCCTTTCCATGTTTGCTCACATTCACCAGTCAAACATTATTCGATATCACATGAGGTAGCTTCAAAGGTAACACGGTTGATCACCCCGCTAATGGTCAGGTCCACGTGGCGAGCCTAAAGGTTCCACCTCCAGCGATGAGCGACGTGGCACACAGCGGAGCAATGCATCCCTTTCTTCTTTGCTTGAAGCTACAATCTTACAACGCAGCTACTTCTTTTGATGGAAAATGCCCTTCAACCCGCCTCCGCCGGTGCTTCGGATTTTATGCCTCCTCTTGCCCTTCTTCGGCTTCGAGGCGTCGTTCGCACCGCCAACACCGGTTCCGTCTGCTCAAAAACTTTTTAATCAGTTTTCTTTTTTTAATGAAACAGCGGATTCAAAGGTGAACTTCACTGAGTTCAAGCTTCTCCAAAGGCGGGAGCTTCCACGGATCATCCTCTTCAGCCGCAGCGCCCGCACCAGGACTTCCTGGGTGGTCCGCCACACCAACACGAGGGGCTAAGCGTGGATCTGTCCATGTCTCAAAGTAAGATTTGGCCCTTTGTGGTCGTTCTAAAAGCAAAAGCCCACCGTATTGTGTGGCAATGTGCGGGAGGCGGGGAGGCTCCGCTCTATACACGCCACGCACAGACGGGCGTCAGCGATGCATCAGCTTGTTCTCTTCTGAGAGCTCACCAGTCTGAAAGCTCGTTGCGCCTATAGAAGGTGATAGAAGTGGAGAAGTTGATTCAGAAGCGGCACAAGAAAACGATAGGAGTGCTTCAGTGCGCGAGGCCGCGAGGACGATGAACAAAGGTGCAACGGACCAGGCGGAAGCGGGAAGTCCGGGATGCCCTCGTTGGCGGGCTTAGGTTGCTGGTGCACTGTTGGGCGGAATCAAAGTCAGTTCTCTCCAAAAGCTCATTGTGACCTGAAGCTCCCTCACCCGCATGACCCTCTGGCGCCCCTTTCGCCAGCCAGTCAGCAGAACCACCGCCGCCGGACGGGTAGGAAAAGTTCGGCATATTACCCGAGCCAGCCATGGAATCAGAGAACCAGAGGCGGATGTAGGAGGAAGGAGGGAGAATGGAGGAGGAAGGAGGAGCATAGGCCCGAGCCAAGTGTCGGATCTTTTGCGGAGGCCGACGGGGGCGGAGGCCGGATTCAAGGCCCCTCGAGGACGTGGCGCCACGGCCTGTTCTCAGCTGCGACACATTGCAGATTGGTTCGTGAGGCAAGAAGATTGCGTTGGTGGCTTTTTCGCTCTGGACTGTGTAGATGGACTGCTGCATCGGCCACGACTACTGCTGCTTTCCGTCAGCCACGTGAGCGCTCGCACCCCTGCTCAAACCACACGCCGGCATTCGTTCCAATCAAACTTGGCCCAAATCTGCGCAACCCTTCGCCGTTGTTCTGGAAACTGGTTGCCGTGCCGAGCACACCCTTCTGCCGGCCAACCAAAGGCCAGACCTCTGCCACGGCCGAGCTGGCCGGCGACTGCCCCGCCCAAGGCGGCCGCTGCGGGCTCTTCGCCGGCGGCCTTTGAGATTCGGCGCGCGCGGGCGACAAATCGAAATCGCTTCGCAATCAAGCGCGTTCCCGCCCTGGCCCTTCCCTTCCTTTCCTTTTCTCCACAACCATCCTCACAACTTGCATCAAAAAAATGTCGCCCATCGCCATCTCGCCTCCCGCCTCGCCTTCGGCCGCGCCCGTCGCTCACCCCGTCGAGAAGCCGTTCCACCAGTCGCTCGAGGGATTGTCCGATAACCCTCTCGACAGGACATGGAGGGGCAACGCGGAGGGCACCATCGACCTCCTCCAGAAGGCTCCGAGGTTCTCTGATGATATGGACGGCAAGCTCGCCGAGAGGAAGTGGATCAAGGTGAGTTTCACACCCCCTCTTATCGGCGGAGCGCGTGTGGTGTGGCGACGGGCGATCCGATTGCCAAAGCGCACGGGCTGGCGTTTCGCCCCTCCACTCGCCCATGCCTTCTCTGTGGTGTGGATGGTGAGCTGATATACTTTTCTCTATTCCGATTCGCAGGAGCACATGGCCGCCGCGTTCCAGTTCTGGGGCAAGCGTGGCTTCGGCGAAGGTATCTCGGGACACATCACTGGTGCGTTTTCCCTCCTAACATTGCACAATTAACAACCCATGCTAATCTCATGCTTTTCGCTCTGTAGTCCGCGACCCCATTCTCACCGACCACTACTGGTGAGCCCGTTGTCCTCTCTCCTTCATTCCCTCCCTTGGCCCCCAAAAATCCTTCTGCGATTTCCGTATTTTCAATACTAACCCTTTGTAAAACTACCCCAGGATGAACCCCATCGCCGTGCACTTCTCCCAGGTCAAGGTCTCGAACCTCGTTCTCGTCGGCCCCGGAGGATACGTCTCCAAGGAGGGTGGCGGAGCCCAGCTCGCGATCAACACCGCCGGTTACTTCATCCGTCAGTCTGCGCTCTTCTCTTCCTTTTTTTTCCGAATATGTGCCCCTTGCTGACTTTTCCTATTATCCATTCTTCACAGACACCGCCATCCACCGCGCCCGTCCCGAGGTCAAGGCGGCGGGGCACTGCCACTCGCTCTACGGCCGCGCGTGGTCCGTCTTTGGCAAGCCCGTCGACATCCTCACGCAGGACTCTTGCCTCTTCCACGGCAACCAGGGCGTCTACTCCAACTTTGGTGGTATCGTGTTGGCCAAGGAGGAGGGCGAGAACATCGCCAAGGCGATGGGATCGGAGTACAAGACGTGCATCCTCCAGAACCACGGATTGTTGACTGGTGCGTCGTCTTTTCATCTTTGGGAAAGTTGTGCGCGTGGAGGAACGGAAGCTGACGGGGTGATTTTATTTGATCAACAGTCGGAGAGACCGTCGACGAGATGGTGTACCTCTTCTCGGCGCTCGAGAACCAGTGCCGCATCCAGCTCATGGTCGAGGCTGCGTCGGAGAAGCAGGGTCTCACGAAGGAGCACATTGTCAGTCCCCTTCCCCCAATTCGGACGCTTCTCTTTTAGGCTTCGCCTTACTGACGATCTTTGAATACCTCGTAGGACCCCGTGGACGCCGAGTTCACGGCCAAGACGCTCCAGCACTGGGAGAACACCTACCTCAACGTGAGTCCTTCTCTCCTCCCCTTACTCCCTCTCTCACAGCCGCATAACTAATTCACT
>JALBUQ010000183.1:0-37472 GCA_024364755.1 Pseudohyphozyma bogoriensis
CACACCTACCCGCTGCAGCTTCAGCCGTCGCTGGAGCCTCGGCGCCGCCCTCGTCCTCATGGTCGACCTCGTCCTCTCGATCGACCTCCTCGCGCCCAAGCACATCCTCGCCAACAAACGCCAGGAAGTCGTCCACGCGCTCGAGATCTTCCAGCAGCCGAACCCTCTCGATCCTGTTAAAGCCGAGACGCAGAGCTGTGCGAGAACAATTACGGCGTTGCTGGCGGCGGCGGATCGGAGGTTGAGTGGGAGGGATGCGGGAGAGGTGAAGGGGACGAGAGGGGATGTGCAAGAGTTCTTCAATGAGGTGACAAAGTCGCTCACTACCACGCTTCGTAAGTTTTTGTTTTCCTTCTTTAGGGGTCGCTGTTGATGAGGCTTGACTGACGTGGCGGATGGATGCACAGCGGAAGACGTGATCTCCTCGACGCTCGAATGGCTCGAAGCCAACGCCGAACACACCCCACCTGGCTTTGACCCAACGGGTGGCAACAACGCCAACATCCTTCCTCCCGAACTCTCGGACTTTGACTTCTTCAGCGTCGACATGCAGGCGCTGTTGGGCGCTCCGGCGCCTACTTCGTCAACCTCGATTCAAGTCCCGCTCGCGCCGGTTCCGACGGAGGTGTCGGTGTCAGGGTTGGTTTCGACGGGTGTGCAGTCATTTGATACGGACTTGATTTGGGGGTGGGACCAGTTTGCGGCGGATCCGGGCATGGGGTTGTAGCTTAGAGTGGGAACGAAAACATGCTTAGATTACGGGAAACAGAGGGTGCGCGTCTAAGGTACAGATGAGTGGGAACAAGCGTCTAGTTTGGGAGCGCGGCTGCAGGGTAGTTGGTCTGGGAATGCGTTGGAGATGGTCAGCGTTGTTGGTTTTTGAGGGTGGGAGAAGGAATGCGATGGACGCACGTAGCCTTCAGAGTCGTCGTTGTCTCCGTGGTAGAAGGTGTGAGGGTTGTTGGGAAGACCGAGGTCCTCGTTCATAGGGAGGCCGGTGAACAGACGGTGGATGAAGCTGTTATAATGAAGAATGAAGGCTACGTCAGTGACGGTCCCGCCAGCAGACCTCAACCAAAGCACACCGCCACGTACTCAGGGTTGTTGATGAACGGCCGACCAAATACGACTGCATCGACCTTTCCAGACTCTACAAGCTTCTCGGCTTCAGGTCCTGAGATCTCGCCGTTGAGGAGCAGCTTGGTGTGCGAGGAAGAGTTGACGACGAGCGGGCCAAACGTGTCGAGGACGTCGAGCTTGGTGTTGACGCGGAACTTGCCGTCGTATTTGGGGTTGAAGAACTCTTCGCCTGCATAGTGCTAGAATTTAAGTGGAGAGAAGAAGGAAAGGTGGGGACAGGGGCGTACCAGTCCATCGGACGAGCTGGATGTAAGCCAGGCGGCGCTCAACAGCACTGCCACAAGTGAGGGCATCAGGGAAGAACTTGTACAGAGAATGCGATGGAATGTACCCGTTGATAACATAGCTGAAGTCTTTGACTGTCTCCTCATCGTTAACTCCCATGTCGTTGTACCCTCCGATGGGGTTCAGCCTGCCCAATGATCGTCAGTACATGTGTATCGTGAGCGAGGGACTTAAGCTCACTTGACGCCAACGCGGTCGGCTGGCCAGACGGAAAGCTAGATAGAACCATTAGATAAGTTTTGAATGGCGGACTAGAATCGACATACGACAGCATCCATAACATCGAACAAGAACCTCGCCCGGTTCTCGAGACTTCCGCCCCATTTGTCAGTGCGGACATTGGACATGGGGTCGAGGAATTGGGCAATGAGGTAGCCGTTGGCGCCGTGCACTAGAAGTAGGGGTCAATAGAAATCTTGTGGAAGAGTCGTTTGGCAAGCTCACACTCAACGCCATCAAAGCCAGCCTCCTTTGCGTTGATTGCGGCCTGGCGGAACTCCTCGACGAGGACGGAGGGGTCGGCGACTTCATGCTCAGGGGCGACGTAGCCGCTCTTGAGAGTACGGAACCACTGGCGATAGAAGACTTTGTCACTATTCAATGACCTGAAAAGGTGACAAAACGGGCAACCTACCCCTCCACGAGCGCTGACTGGCGATGGCGCAGACACGGGTCCGAAAGCCTTCTGGAGAGGCAGATCGGGGTGCGCGACGCGGCCGACGTGCCACTGAGAAAACAAGCCGGTCAATGTATGGGCTTGGATTATTGTTTTATTGATGAACTGACGAGCTGGGCAACAATCAAGCTTCCGTTGGCGTGAACAGCATCCGTGATCTTCTTCCACTGCTTGACTTGCTCCTTGGACCACAGTCCGGGGACGTTGGTCCATTCGACTCCCTGAGGAGAGACTGAGGAAATTCCTAGGTGAGTACATGAGGTAGAAGGCAAGAGCTTCACGAACTCACCAATAGTTCCTTCGCTCATGATCAAACCAACACCGCCCTGAGCCCTCTGAGTGTAGTCTGCAGCCGAACAGGTCATGAGCGCCCGACCGACCGGGACCGTTCGGAAAGCCGGTACGCACATTCAATCATGAGGTCGGTGGGCACAGCTTTATCGGTGGCTCGATTCCGGGTCAAGGACGACATGACAGTCCGGTTCTTGAGAGGAAGCGCGCCGATAGCGATAGGTTCCTGAAGGGTGGCGTACGACATTGTTGTTGACGTGGCGGATGCGGTGATAGGGAGACTTTTGGAGGAAATCCGAGCGATGGAAGTGGTGAGTGATGAGAGGAAAGGAGAAGGGAAAGGACTGGTTTTTATACAGCAGATCCATGCATCGGTATGTGCGAAAATCGCGGAGGAGGAGCCTCCGTTTCGGGGCACGGAAACTCCGTGCCAAGCGAAAAACAAGCAGATCTGACCCTGTCATAGACGTCAGATTTGCAGTGGGACCTTCAAAGTCAGCCGAGGGTACGGAAAGGCCATATTTCACCGGCTGGTGAACTTCAGATGTGATTTTTAGCCGGAGTGAACAGACTCAGAAGGCCACGTGGTCATCCGGAATCCTTCCTCTGGATGAAATGCTGAGCATAAGGATGTCCAGCATAGTGTCGAGTATAAACTGCAAGCTTCCGCGTCTTCCTAATCACGTTGACATGGCAGGTGTGGCATTAGTGTTAATCCGAGCTCAGAGTGGCCAAACCACACGGCACGCGCGTTCGTCCCACGAGCACACCGCATTCGCAACTATTGCTAGGGTGCACTGTCTCCGACCGGTCAGCGACCCCTACAGTAATCCGAAGTGCGACACTCCGCGACTTGGCCCAGAGGCGGCACGTGACCTTTGATTGCGGATTGTCGATAGACGTGACCCTTCGGACGAGCAACGGACAAAGCAATGCCAGCCTTCGTATCGATAGTGCTCTTCCCACTTGTTTCCGACTCGTCGCATCGATCCACACGCAATCACCTATTTACAGCAGCGGAAGAGTCAAGGCCCGCTACAACCACGCGGTCGCGATCAACAAGCTCCGCCGACGGTCCGATGCCCGCCTTCTCTGTTCCTCCTACAACCTTCTACCGCATCAACCATGTCAAATCAAGGCTTCATCGTCACTGAAGCCTCACCTTCAGAAGTTCAGCGTCTCGCCTCGATCCAAACCGCCGCGTTCGACACCTCGCCCATCAACCGCGCCGTCTTTGGACGCGTCGAGCCCGCCGCGCGGCATGAGCAGCACGTCCAGCTCATCACGGCGCAAACTGGGCCCGAGAGGGCTACGAGGAGGGTGATGGTAGCGAGGAAGGAAGGGACGGATGAGATTTATGGGTTTGCGCTGTGGGACACGCCGCACGAGATGGGTGGCGAGAGTGCGAGGAAGAAGAAGGAGTGGTTGCCCGGGACGGATCTCGAGCTCGCGAATGTGTTCTTTGCTTCTACTCCTCGAGATCCTAGACCTCACTATTGTGAGTAGTGTCAATGTGATTTGTTGAGGCCACCCAATGAGCTGACGAGGCTCCTGGGAACGACAGACCTGAGCATCCTCGCGACGGATCCTCAGTACGGGCGAATGGGAGCGGGCTCAGCGTTGCTGAATTGGGGATGTCAGAAGGCCGATGAGGAGGACGTGAACGTGTTCCTCAAGGCGACCGATAGTGAGCTTGCTTCTCGTCTCTGAAGGCCCTTCCGCTTGCTAACCTCGACGCTTTCAGTCGGCTTGCCGCTGTATGAACGATTAGGCTTTGTGAAGCAAGGTGATCCTAGCACATCAGAACGTACACCAGGTGTCAGCGTACGCTACCGTTTCTTCCCACTTCCATTCTCTCACTGCCGAGCACTATCCTCAGCTCTTCCCGATGATCCGCTACCCGCCGCTCCGCCTCCTCCCCGGCCTCCCCTCCGACGCCTCCACCTTCGCCTCGCTCCACTACGCTGCCTTCTCCCCCGGTCCATTCTTTACCAACCTCTTTGGCAAAGTCTCGCCAGACGACAAGCGCGCGATCCTGTACCGCCGGTTCTCGCGTCGCTTGCAGCCGGAGATGAAGAACCACGTGTTTGTGAAAGCCGTGCGGGCGGGGGAGGTTGTCGGGTTTTCGTATTGGTTGCGAGTTGTGCCTGGGGAAGAGGAGGAGGAGCCTCCGAGAGAGTATGCGGAAGGAGCGAACGTCGAGCTGGCGAAGGACTTTTTCCAGAAGGTGACGACGTGGCAAGAGGGTATCAAGGAGGCGCATTGGGGTGAGCTGCTCTGTTCTCAAACCTGAATTCAGGAATACTCATTCACCTTTGCGTTCAAACAGACCTGGATATTCTCTCGGTAGACCCGGCGCTGCAGCGGACTGGAGCTGGCAAGGCATTGCTGTTGTGGGGGATCGACGAGGCGACGAAGGAAGGAATGGATGTCTATCTCGAGGCCACGACTGGTAAAGCACACTCGTGTATCATTTTTTGGTCCTCGGTGCTCATTTAGATTCTTCTTGCTTTACCAGCTGGAGAGCCGATCTATCTCAAGTACGGCTTCGAGGCAAGCGCACCGCCCATCGTCGCTTCCGACGGTTCATTCTCAGTAAGTTCTCTTTCTACCAGTCAAGTCAAAACTTGACGTCTGATACCTGGCTCCCTTGTAGGTGCTGCCCATGGTCAGGCGGCGCACCCCGTAAGCTCGGAAGCTTCATAGACGTCTGCGATAGAGCGAGAATGGTACATCAAAGAGCTCAGATGATGTTGGTAGAAAAGTGTTCTTTATGCGTATTGAACTTTTGTTGACTTGATGCCAAGCGGTTCTGAATGAAGTGAGAAAGCCACGTCAGTGCGTGCCGATCGGAGTTGGCCGGCGGGGCGGGATTTCAAAATTCTCGAAGTCGCGGCGCCGCTGGGTTGGCCTCCTGCATCTCGCTCGTCTTCTGTGCCCTCAAAAGTCGCTGTATCCCGGAGATTTCAGCACATATTTCAGTACATATACCAGCCGTCCACCTGTGAGGCTCGCACAACTACCACGACCTCGCTCACGACTGAGGCGCCGTCAAGTCCGCACCCGCCCGTCAACCCCTCTCGTCTCTCGCCCTTGTCGCACCTTCATCGTCGCACGCCAGCAACAAGCGCAGTATATACCGCTATAGATTCATATCATGTCGCTCTCATCAGGTCTCGTAAGTCCATCTCTTGCGTTCGCCAACCGCGCGTCGTCGAGTTCGCCACTCACCGTCCGGATGTTTTGGTGGGCAGACCCTGACCGATCTGTCGGACTACCTCGCACCGTCGCAAGCGTGCATTAAGCCAGTCACGATGGTCGAGGATACTTCGTCGACGCCGCCGCCAGAGACGGAGCAGGAGCGCAAGAGCAAGGCGAGGACGGAGATCCTCATCGATGCCGACTCGTATTACGAAGTCTCGGGGACTGGAGGCGAGAACAAGAAGCTCAAAAAGGCGGAGATTACTTTGAACGATTGTTTGGCTTGCTCGTGAGTCTTCGCTCTTTCTTTCTCGCGAGTGCGGACAAGGCGACGGTCGTGTGCGTGAGGGCAGAGTGCTGATCAATCATGTTGCGCCGAACTCGATGTCCCACAGAGGTTGCATTACTTCGGCCGAGTCCGTGCTCGTGTCCCTCCAGTCTCACGAAGAAGTTTATTCTACCCTCAACTCCCGACCCGTACGTTTTCACTCCGTCTGGTTGCCGCCGACGTCCCCCTTCTATGCCGCTGACTCAACCTCACTTTGTTGTTCTCGCTTCGTAGGACCTCACGCCAATCCTCTCCATTTCACCCCAATCCCTCTCTTCCCTCGCGGCACTACACTCGCTCCCGCTCTCAGCGACCCTCTCCTCCCTCCGCGCCTTCTTCAAGCAGATCCACCACTTCGCGCTCGTCTTCGACACCTCATTCGCCCGCGAAGTCTCCCTCGCCGAAGGTCGCGCAGAGCTCGCCGCGAGAGCAGCAGGGAAGGGCAAGGGCAAATCGACGGACCCAATCCTTTCATCGGCGTGTCCGGGGTGGATTTGCTATGCCGAAAAGACGCATGGCGCGCTGCTGCCGTTGGTCTCGACCGTCAAGTCGAGCCAGGCCACGCAGGGGTTGCTGGTTAAGCATGGGCTTGTGGCAGAGCGTCTTGGTCTCAAGTGAGTTTTCGTTTTGTTTCGCTGCCGACCTTCGCGAGGGTTAAGCGATGCATGCTGGTGGAGAAGTGGGCGCGTGGGGGCGCTGACGTGTCCACGAATCACCTCAGGTCGACCGAGATTTATCACGTTTCTGTGATGCCATGCTACGACAAGAAACTCGAAGCATCGCGACCCGATTTTGAGGAGGCCGGCACTCGCGACGTCGACTGCGTCCTCACGACGGGCGAGGTCGAGAGCATGCTCAAGACCGCGGGTTGGGACCTTCGCTCCGCATCCCTCCTGCCCTCCAACACGGCTCCTTCGACTTCGACCATCGCTCCTCCCTCCCAGAACGACCCCGAAGACTCCTACTTCCCTTCGCTCCTCCCTCCTTTCACCCCCGGCTCGTCGTCCGGCGGCTACCTCCACAACTCTCTCGCCTACGCTCTCTCTTCTTTTACACCCGCCGAGCTCCAGCATGCTCGAATTGAGACGGTCATTCCTCGAGGCAAGGGCAAGGGTGAGGACTACGAAGAAGTGTCGCTATGGCTCGACGCAACGGCGGAGGGAGGAACGAGGAAGCAGGTCTTCAAGGCCGCCAAGTGCTACGGGTTCCGCAACCTTCAAAACTTGGTTCGCAAGGTTGGGAAGGACGCCGGGATCACGTTGACGAAGGCGGCCGCGAGGCGCCCGATGCCGACCGCGAGGAGAGGGGCGGCGGCGAACGCTGCTGCTGGAGGAGGAGGAGTCGAGAAGGAGGCGTTTGACTTTGTCGAAGTCATGGCGTGTCCTAGTGGGTGTGTGAACGGTGGTGGGCAGGTTGCTGCACCAAATATGATGGTCGACGAGGAGGGCATGCCTGACGTCGACGGTCTGGGCAAATGGGATGGCGGCGGAGTGAAAGAATGGGTTGGGAGGGTCGAGAAGTTCTTCTGGTCACTGGGCGCTGCGCCTAGCGCTGAGGACGAGATGGAGGTCGATATGGAAGGGGTGCATGAGAGCGTGAGGCCCTACATGCCGCTGCGTGGGACGTCGGCGGTGGGACGCTTGGTGGAGCAGATGGTCGAGGTGATGCAGAAGGAGGGTGAGGGTCGTAGGGGATTGAGGACCGAGTACAGAGCGGTCGAGAGTGAGGAGGTCAACGGGCTGGCGGTCAAGTGGTGAACGTGCGTAGGCGAGGACGTTGGGTGGGAATGGTGACTGGCATTATTTTCGCTCGCCAACTTTCGTCTCGAGGAGATTGAGCTTTGGTCAACGATTTCGCCAGTCTCTCCTTTCGTTCTCAGATGCTGCAATCGCCAGCAGAGCTGGGTTTTCTCCTTACACACCTCACATCAAGGCTAGCGGCGGGAGGCGTCCGCCGACGAGACTACGTGGAACCGAAATTTTCACGCTGCACGCAGTTTCGGACGTCGGCTCGTCGTGCCGGTCCCCAGACAAATACATTGAGTTCATGCGTGGTCCCCGTCCATAACTCCGCTCCGTACAAAGAAAGAAAAGCCCGAAGTCGTCGCCCACTGAAAAGTTTTTGCAGTGCGGGGCGGCCGGCTGCTCAGCGGGAGTTTCGGCGCGTGGGGTGCCCTGAGGACGGCGCGGTGATCGTTCATAATGAATATCTCAGCCCAGGTCGCTTCCGTTCAAGTTTTCACCTATTCGCTCCCTGGCCTTCTGTTTGAGTTTGGCCAGGACTTTGCCAACGGCGTCGACTTTCACCTCCCCTGTTCCTCCCGCCGCACTCGTACAGCAAGGCTGCCCACACCCTCCATCACATTGAGCATCGGCAATCTCCGACCGACGAACCCACTCGACGACTAAACGCAAACTTTGAAGCGATAATGCGACGTGGAGGGGTGAGATTCGTCGCGTACCAGCCCAAGCAGGACCTCTCTCCGACCAGGAATGAGCAGGTGTGTTTGAACGTGTGGGTCGTGGTTACAGGGCGGCGCTGACCACAAGTGAAACGAAGCAGCACGCCCGGGAGGACTATGGACAACACGTCCCTCAGCCGTCAGACGACAGATACGATCCCAGGCGACAGCATGAGCAGCATCCCCACTATCCTCTCCAGCTTCCCTCCGTGCTGTCGACCCACACGCCGCCCGTCTCTTCCAGCTCGGTAGCCTACTCCGAAGTGCGCCAAGCCCCACCCTACGCCGCCGACCAGCCCGCCTTGTACGAGCCTTGGGAGAAGCAGCCACGTCCTGCAGTCTTCACCCTGCCGAACTTTTCGCTCGCCGTCGTTTCCACCGCCAGTTACACCTCCGCTCCGCCTGCTTTCGCCCCTCCTGCAACACCTCCGTTCACCTCGGCTCTGCCCGCCTCGACGCCGTTCTACGACCCTCATGCTCCCGACCTCTTCGCCGGTTTTGCTCAGGAGCCGCCATACGAGCCGTCAACTCAGCTTCTTGAACAAGAGCCGCTGGACTGGGTCACGCGGGCGATGCTGAACCCGCCGACGCCCACCCTTCCTCCGTCGTCGCAACCGCTCGCGTACCCCGACTTGTCCTATTACCCTCCAGCCTCCGACATGCTGTTCGGTTATCCAAATCACTCCATTCCTTCCTATACCAACCAGCAAGACTACTCTGCGTTCGACTTTCCCTCCTACCCGTCATATCCGCCCGCTTCACAGCCTTACACCACATCATCCGCCCAGCTCTCCCCAAACACCACATCTGCCTCCCCCACCCAACCTCAACCGCCAGCAAGATACACTTCTTCCATCTATCGCTCTCCCACCACTCCCCTCCGGTCGCTCGTTTCGGCTGCGCCTCTTTACCCGCCGCATCCGTCTGCTTCGCACGCATCGTCGCCAGAACCCGGAAATGCAGCCTCGCCCGCCCCCTCCACCGATTCCGACGCTTCGGCCACCCAAGTTCTCTCGGCGCTCTCAAATCGATCTCAATTCCTCCAAGCCCCCCACCCTCTCCCATTCGTGCCGCCTCGTGCTCCGGCTGCCAAGCCGCGAGCTCGTCGAGGCGCTTCTGCTCCACGCGTCGCCGCTCCGCTTCCAACTGCTGAGCCAATCTTGGACGCGAGTTGTTGGACATGTGGGGCCTCGATTGCGAAGCTCAGGCTGAAAAGTGTAGCAAAAAAGGACTTGGAGTGGCCGGCGATGAGGACGGTCTACAGCTGTGTGGACTGCTCGCCCGCGACCGAGTCGAGAGAAGGCGGCGCTGAGATTGTGCTGGAGGCGGCTGCTGCTAAATCGAACGCTTCCTATAAAGATGTGAGTGTTTTTGGCTGAATCACATGTGCGGGAGGTTGACCATCAAATATGCAGACTTTTTCGGCGGCGGTCGACGCTTTGGAAGGACTCACGCTCAAGACTGATACCACCGTGCGGCCGAAGCCGCTGGCAAAGTCGGAAAGGGAGAGGATAGGAGTCGTGGGGAACTTCATCATCTGTACGTTCACTAGTACGCTCATGGACGGGAGGAGAAGGCTGACCAGTGCTCTGCTAGGCGACGCCTGCGACCGCCCGTTGGGACAAGGCTTCGTCATCCCCGCCGACTCGACTCTGTCGCTCCCGCCAGACTCTTTTGGCGTTGAAGCGGTTTGCGTGAGGTGTGATAGGTTGTACAAAGTCTGCACCGACTGCGGCGGAGGTGGTGGACGCCTTTCGTAGGTTTCTGGTCCCTCTTCTAAGCTTGGTGACGTGGCTAATGATCGTGGCTATTTGGTCATTAGCGCTGGGCAGTGGAGGTGCAAGGAGCTGTTTACCGAAGGAAGGAAGACGTGTCGGTTGTCTCACTTGAGGTCGCCAGCAGCGACTGAGCGCACCTAGTCAGTCCTTTCGACCTTTCCTGATTTCTTGCTGGCTATTGCTCATCTTCGGATTGTTTCCAGCACCGTCTACGCCATTAAGGACCTTCAAAAGGAGCAAAAGGAGTATTTGATGGCCGAGTGCCGGAAGATCTACTTCCGCGCTCGATTGGGAGCTCTAGCACGCCCGGAGCAGCTTGAGCGGGGTGACGGCCTCGCTTCAACGTTCGCAGAGGCGAGTTCCTTCCCTTCAACTGGTTTCAGAAGAAGAGTGTCTCACTGATCCAAGGAATTTCGACTTCCAGGCGGAAAAGACAACCATTGATGGTTGGACCCTCACGTCAACGCTCTTCGAGGAGGACCACCATCCGTCGCGACCCATGGTTAGGTTCGTTGCGCAGATTTTGCTCTGCGCATTTCCTTGGCTAACTCTCAAGATGTAGATACCTCACCGTGCAGAGCTCTCTGCCGCATAAACGCAAGCCAACCGAGGGCGCGTCCACGCCCGCGGACGAGGTCATCATAGGATTCATGCTTTTAGAGCACGACTTGTTGTCTGGTGCCGTTTTCTTCTCCTGTACATTCCCATGGGCCAGTAAATACATTCTATCTTGCGTTTGAAGAGTCCATTTTGACTAATTACTGTACCTTCTGTGTTTTCAGTTGGTGCGTGGTGGCCTCTCCCCTGGATGACGTGTTGAATGCGCGGGATCGCTGACAAAATCTCTCTTGTTTACAGTTGGGAAAGGGTAAGGCTTGAACACAACGCACCTTTCTTTTCTCAGCTCATCCAATTCTCTCTCCCTCTTACAGTTACGAAGCCAACACGCTGTGCGGCGAGGCTGCGATCGCTCGCTGTCGAGCGGACCTCGTGGAACGGAATCGTCAGCGCGAGGCCAACGGCCTCGAGCCCTACCCGAAGCTCACCTGCCAATGGGTCATCTCTCCATTCCAGCTCGATTCCAAGTTCAGCAACAGTCTCGAGCGACGAGGGTACTCGCTGTTCCACGACCTTGTCGGCTATCCCGACATCAAGGCCGAGCACTTTCCTCCGCATCGCGAGATTTACATTCCTACAGCTTGTGAGTAACCACGAACCTTTCAAGCACCTGCAACAAAGATGCTAATTGACCTTCGCAGTCGTGAAAGCGTGGAAAGTCTTCATACGGCCCTTCCCTGACGATGAGCATTTGGGAGGACCTCCGAAGGGTGTTTGGAGGAAGAAGAAGAAGGTTGAAGCGGGGCAGTCGCCAAAGTAGTTAAGTGCCACATACATACGTGGAATTCCATGTTGTTGTTAGACTTCAAGCCAGTAGCACAACGGGACGTGACAATTTTTCGCAACCCGTCGAACAGACTCGAGTGCCTTTTCTATCCGGTCCGAAGGGAGCGAGGGAACGAATGAAAGCTTCAAACCCAAGATCACATTATCATATATAATTTTGCATCCGTCCTAGTCACCCCATTCAACCCTGTCCTTTCCCGAACAACTCTACGGCATGTAACCTGCAAGCGACGCTCGATCAGTGGGACAGCTCACCCGACCGGAAAAAGGGAAGACAGCAGCTTACGGAACGACGGGTGACGGTCGCCCAACGCAATGATCTCATCCTCCGACATTCCCTCAAGTCCGTACAACTTGTTCCTCTCGGCCTGCTTCTCCGGCGACAGCGTGTGTCCGAGGTCCGTCGGCGCCGGTCCGAACTTGTCGTCGCGGGTCGCGTTGACGCGCTGGTAGTAGAGCGTCAAGAAGAGCGAGAGGACGACAGACATCAAGGCGAAGGCAAGTCCAACTCCGTGACCGCGCTTGAACGTCGGAGCGTCGGTTTTGCTGAAGGACGGGAAGGGTCAGTGCTGGACACGTGTTGCGGTTCTTAATGGACGCACATGTAGACGAGGGACGAGACAATTCCGCCAGAGTTGCCGGCTGAGTACATCATCCCCATACCAACTGCCCTTTTGTACACTGTTCTTGCCTATATCAGCTTGGACATGAAAGGAAGTCGAAGATCAACGCACCAGGGCCAAGGTTGTTGCCGCACCACGTGATCGTGTTGGAGATACAAGGACTCGCGCCGGCGACGCAGAGGAACAAGGCAAAGTAGGCGACGCCGGGGTACTCTTTGGGGTTGACGCCGAGAAGGATGGCGTAGCCGATGACCACGATCGTCATCCAGAAGACGTTAAAGTAGCCACGGTTGCCGATGCGGTCCGAGTAGAGAGCGCTACCGCTGAATGAGTGAAGGATCGTTAGAACCGACGGTGGCACTGATACCTGATGATAGACTCACATGGTGACGAAGAATCCGAGGAAGAAGGGAGGGGTGGAGAGAAGGTTGGACTGAGCCCTGGTCCAGTGGCCGAGCTCGGAGATGATAGTAGGCGTGAAGAGTGAGAGGGAGTAGAAAGGGACGGCGACACTAAGGAAAATATTGTCAGCTCCAACAAGTTCACTCGTAGAAGAAATCATTATGTACCCAATGTAGATGAGCATCAACACGTAGACGCGCTGCATCGAGTATGCGTCAGCTCCCGGCCACGTGCTCTCATCGAAAGAAGAACTGAACTCACCCAGTCACAGACAGCGGCCCACACGTGCGACCACGCAAAAGGAGCCTCTCCAGAAGCACCCTGGTCCGCCTTGAGCCTCTGGACCACAAACTTCTGCTCTTCGGGGGTGAGGTACTTGGACTGCTCCGGGAAGTCCTCCATGACGAAGGGAGCAATGCAAGCGACAACGAAGGTGATGAGCCCCTCAATGATGAAAATCCAAGCCTGCAAGAGAGCGGTCAATAACAAAAAAAAAGGGGGGGGAGACTATCGTCGCGACGAAGCCGGACGTACCCATCCAGCTTTGCCCCCAAGGCCGTCCATCTGACTAAGACCATACGCCAAGAGACCTGTAGGCATATCTTCTTAGCAGCTGTGTGTCATCATAAGAAGGTACAAGATGCATACCTCCAAAAGCGCCGGAGAGCGTTGCGGCAGAGAAGAAGATCGAGATCCTGAAGTTGCTCTCGCGCCGCTTGTACCACATGGTGAGGAAAAAGCCGATGCCAGGGAAGAGTCTTTCTCAGACCAACTGTCAGCATGAGCTTTGAAATCGGTTGAAGGAACTGCTCGCACCCGCTTTCCGTGATGCCCAAAAAGAAACGGGCGACGACGAGCGTCTGGAAGTTGGTGACGAAGCCCATGAAGGTCATCGTAATACTCCAGAGCAAGAGGAGGAGGGGGATCCATCGGGATGGCCTGAGCCATTTAAGCACGATGTTTGAAGGCACTTCCGTGACGACTGAAGCCCAAGGCGGAAATGTAAGCGCCGGCTCCCCGAAAGAAGCACCTTCCAGCATCCGCGCGCCTTCCAGCACCCAACGTACCATATCCGACAAAGAACACGACAAGAGCGATCTGTGAGGGGTAGTGTCAGAGAGGGATGTTGCGCCAGCTCCGGCCGAGACTCACGTTGTACTGGTTGCCGACGAGTCCGAGGTCCTTCTCGAGGTTGTCCACTGAGCAGGGAGAAATAGGTTAGCTCGGAGAAGAAGCATTTACGTCTGAGAACAACGTACACTTTGCTTGTCCGATGTTGACACGGTCCACTGTCACGAGCGGCCCAGGAAAATAGACGCGCCGTCAGCTACCCGCGCTCCTTCACGCCACACCGCCACGGGGACATACGGAAACTCAAGAGGTAAAGCAGACTGAAAGGAGGCATGTCAGCTATATTCCTCGTTCCTTTGCTACCAACAAAGCCCAGCAACAACTCACGAGACGAATGGGATGAGCTGTGGGCAAAGTAAAGCGCTGATTTAGCCCGAAGTCCTCGCGTCGAGCTGATGCTCAGAAAGCTCGTTGAAAAGAGGAGATATAAAACTCACACGCCAGTCAATCTTGCGAATCAAGGCCTTTTCAGCCGCCTCGGTCCACTCGACGACCTCGCCGTCGATCGATGCTGCCGGGCTCTCTTTGTTGATCTCTTCGTCCTTCATCGTGTGGTCTGGTGCTGTCGGCGGGCGGTGCGAAGGCGGTGCTGGTGTCGCTCCTGTCTGGAGTTCGTACGAGGAATACAGCAAGAAACGAAAACCAAAGGAGACGCGGTAGAAGGGAATAAAAGGTGGACAATCGATGCGCCAAGAGTCAATCGAAGCGGGCGAAAAAAAATGGTCGGCCGCATCGCCGACGCGCCTTGACTCTGGCGCGGGCGACACGGCACGCGCACGGCACGCAAAACGCCGCCGTCTATGTCCGCCGTTCCCCCTTCCTCCTTCCTGGGGCCTCAAGCACGTAATCTGGAGATGCTTAAGCGTGGAGAAGAGTTCGCAGGTTGGAACGGTTTGCTGTGGAAAGGACGCGCCGTTCGTCGGCGGAAGCCGGCAGGTGTCTCGGGTTTGCGGACTTCCGGACAGAGGCAGAACTTTCACTGCAAAGGTCATGCGCTGCAGCTGGTGCCAGGGGGTGTCTAAAAGGCTTACAAAGCTCGGGTGATGAGACTGTAGACTATTCTGCTGCTGCTTGCCACGGACAGACTCGCTTCTGGGGTCGTGGACGGCTCGACGCAAAACTGGCAATTGAGAAGAACCCGTTCGACGTTGCCAGATGATCTCCAGTACCCACAAATGCACCAGTATACCCAGCTCAAATCAACCCAAACTTCACCAGCTGGTTCTTCGTCCTTTCCGCAAAGCGCCTCCGCTTGCGCAAAGCGCGCCGACCCAAAGCCTGCACGTGGACGTTGACGGGTCCTCGATGGCCATCGGCCTCCTGACGACTCAGAGGTAGGTAACTTCTAAAATCGTATGTATCTATGTTAGCAGAAGACGCGCATGTGTGCGTGAGCTGCAATATCTTACATCCTCTCAGCGGTTCCAGGGAGCACCGCCGCGTGGAGGTTCCTTCTTTGGCAGGGGGATGGGCACACAACGGGTCAGTAAGAGTAACCCTCAAAATAAAGCACAAATACGCACGGTATGATGAGCTCTTCAATCCTGCTGTGGAGACCTCTGCTTGGGATAGCCCCCGACGTCTTGTCGTGGTGGCTCACCAAGACGCCTGCATACCTGACGACGTAAACGCCCGGGCGGCTTGCGTCATGATCTATGATCCAAAGTGCAGATCCTAAACAAAGTCTTTAGAACATATCTGCAGGTACAGTCAGTCTCCTGCCTGAAATCCGTACCACCTGGATTTTCCCGGTCAGGACGCTCTTCGAAGAGTAGCAGGGATAGTGCTGCGGCTGCTTACTGTCTCCTTGCTCAGCAAATTGGAGCTTTCCAAGATCTCCAATGATAAGCGTTCCATCGCCTTTCATCCCATCGATTCTGATGATGACGATCAGCGCCAGAGCAGATGTAATTGAAGGAGAACGGACTGACGTGCCCAACGTGACTCCCGTCTTCTGCCCGATTTTGAAGCAGTATGCACCATGAGAAATATGCATGCCCCAGAAAGGCAAAACTTCGTGTATGCTGCCGAGTACGGTCCGAATGTGCGCTATCCTTGCGTCGCCGAGAGCTTGTCGTTGTTCATGGATCTCGGTGCCTAATCAACAGTGATGAGCTTAAGATGCCAGGCAAACGCAACAAACAACAGACCCAAGCATTCGTCAAGAGCGTTTCGAAGATCTGAGTTCCATTTCAGCTCTGCACGAAGGCCTGTTAGCTTCGAAAGGATGAAGTGCCGAAAAAACAACAACTCACTTGGCGGCGCTTGCGACGGGAGCAACGGATAAACGGCCAGGTCGTTGTGAAACTCTGTGTGGACCCAGTTCTGCCAAACTGTGTAGAACTTTCCGGACAGCTCGTGCGCGAGGTTGTCCATGTCCAGCTGGTACGGCGCGCTGGAGCGATGGAAACCACGTAAAGCCACGTCATCAGCCACCCAGTGAACGCGCCACGAACGTAAACGCATTTACTGACCTTCGATGGACGTTGATTGTGGTCGCAATTTGAAGGGGCTTTTTTGTGAACCAGTTCGGATCGACGAGGCGTTGAGCTTCCTCTTCGCCGTGCCCGCTCTGGTGGACCTCATCGCGAGACGCCTCGAAACGTAAGATGCAGTGCCGAGCAGTGATGATGTAGTTGACGCCTCTGATGGCGCAGAAGTATCCAAGAGAGCTGAAGAGAATCTCGGAATCGCCACTAAATTTGGCTCGCGTCTCGCTGGAGGGAGGGAGGTCTCAGGTCAGCATGGGGCGCGGCTGTCAACAACTTTGGGTGCGACGTACTCCCCAATCTCGAGCTCCATTCGAGTAGCTGGGTTGGTGTGAGCTGTTTAATTGCTATCAGTACAGCTCTCACAGTCCCTGAGCTTCCGGTGCCTGCTCACGGTGTCCGGTCCTGCTCGGAGGCCAGAGCGCCGCTCTATCGAACGTCCTCACGAAAACAGGTCGGCGGTCTTGCATCGTGCTTGCTTGAGCGGTTACTGAAGAGGTGTATAGAAGTGAAGAGAGAGAGACAACGTACCATGGAAGTGGATTTAATGTCCCACAATCGGACTCCTGTCCCTCCAGACCCGCGGCACTTGAACTCTGTCGGCGTCCTGACCGAAGGAACAAAGACACCACGAGGTCGCTCCCGGTTTTACGGTCGAGAGACTTCGTACTTTTGCCACTGCCCTACCCTCAACACTCCCTCCAACCATCATGGATTATCCCTTTGGCTACCAGCGTCTGTCCCAGCTTCGTCAAGATCCCCACGTCCGAGCCTTTTGCTGACCTCCTATCCGTCTCTACTTGATGCCAAACAGCACCAAAGGGTCCCGACGGAGAAAACCAATGGCCAGGAGAAGAGTCGGCTCTGCGGCAACTCAACGCCGACTCGATGGACCCAGGCTTCAATCTTGCCCTCCAAAAGCTCGCCAGGGCGCAAGGCTTGAACCTCCACATCGCCGGACACCGACCAGCAGCCATCGTTTCCGCCAGGTCGACAAAGACCGGACTAAGGGTCTACTTCCTCTTACAAGTCAGCGTTGACAAGGATGTCAAAGCCGTCCAGGACCCCGAATGGCACGTCGACACGTCCAACCCCAGCCGCCTCGTTTGGGAGTACTTGCCTCTGTCCAAGAGTAACTGTGGCAAGCCTTCTCATCAGATGTATAGCAGCTGACCAGCCTTGACTGCTTCAGGTGGACACCATTTCTTTGTTGAATTTGACAACCGCCTTGGTTGGATTCCCCTCTAAAGCGGTCGACTCAGTCCGGGACTAGCACTTTGCCTTAGTGCGTGAAGCAGTGGAGAGGGCCGTGCAACGAGGGAAGAATTTTTTAGCAGGGATCTGAGTTGAGAGCAGTATCATGCTCCAAACCGGTATGCGGCGAGCAAATGAACAAGACACGAGGGGAAACGTGGGCCACGTGGTCGCGGAAAGGCTTAGCTGGAAGCGCTATCTCCAATCAGCAATATACAAACCAGCTCAGCCCATCCT
Source organism: Pseudohyphozyma bogoriensis (assembly GCA_024364755.1). NCBI lineage: Eukaryota > Fungi > Basidiomycota > Microbotryomycetes > Chrysozymaceae > Pseudohyphozyma > Pseudohyphozyma bogoriensis. The sequence goes on from JALBUQ010000183.1 coordinate 17,701, forward strand.
CAAGCGCAATTTTTTGGCTAGTAGGCTTAAGCTCACAGCTACGTCTGCTAATACCCATTTGTACGTCCCCGTCGCTCCTCGAGTTCACGCCGTTTTCGTTGCCGGGTGGCGCACAACTGGCCATACCTATAACGGAGAAAGTCAGAAAGCGTTACATGTGTCTAGGTCTTAAACCAGACAGAGAACCTGCCTTCATCTCTGGCGCATTGTGAGCAGTGATGAGCGGTCCCGAGTCGACGAATCCGAACTTTTGGTACATTGGATATCCCACTGCTCCGTGCTGTTGTGAGCGAAAGGTTCGGGAGTGATAAAAATGATATTTACTCGGTGAGGCTTCGAGATGGATAGTCACGCCCTCCGCATCCGCCTTGTCGATTCCCCATCTCAGGAGCGCTCCTCCCGCTCCGGATCCGTGGTATGCCGGGTCCACCACGAGGATGTGAAGGTCTGCGAAACGCAGGAGGTTTACCGCCTTGAATAATTAGAAACCATCGTCACAGTGACTTACGATAGTGAGGCTCAGGGTGCTTCTTCACGTTCTCCGCGAAACCTCCGAAGATGGCCTCCGCGTACTAAAGTCCGCATTCCATCAGCAAGCCACCACTGACCACAAAAGCATAAAACATAGCCACACACCTCAACTTTCGTTCCCACCGGCCAAGGCTCTCCAGGAACGACCGTCTCGCTCTCCTTCTTCCTCTCTTCCGCGTCAAACGGCAAATCCCACAACGCCCACCCAATGATCTCCTCGCCCCTTTTCGCACAAATCATTTTCTTGCTCTTCCGGTGCGGCTCGAGGTTGTACGCCAATCGAGGCGCTCCATGCGCGACGTACGTCGCTTCGCTGACGCCAGGGAAGCACTTCTGGTTGATCACGCTTGGTTCGAAAGCCAGGAACTGGATCTGGGAGAGACGAGTGAGGTCGGAGGAAGTCGCTTCGACGATGGTGAGAGGTTGAACGGTCATGACTGTGATGTGTAGAGAATAGAGAGAGCGCGCACGGAAGTGAGCCGAGTACACGCGCCGGGTGGTCCGGCGGCGAGTCGCGCGCACGCGAGCGCCGGGGGAGGGAAGACACGTGGTGTGGTGTGAGCAGAAATGGAGGGTCCAACGGCTTTGAAGTAAATGCAAGGAAGTTCTACTGCTACTAATGCACTGATGCAACTGAGCGTTGAAATACAACAATGACTATTTTACTCTGGGACTTCGTCCCTCTTCTTTTTGCGGAACGCGCCCTTCGGGGGACTTCCGAGATCGTTGTCGTCCGCGTATGGACGAACGTAAAACTTGAAACCTTTGACAACTATGTCGCGAAGGTTTCAGCATCCTTCTGTACCTGGGAGGCCCTGAGAATCGACTCACAAGGTGTGGGAATGAAGATCTCGCGGTACGGTGGGAAGTGTTGAAGCGAGATGCCGGGCCACTCAGCCAGCTCGGACAGCAGCGTGTACCCGCGTCGTTCCAGAGCGACATTGTATTTCGAGTCCCTTCGGAAGGGCGAGAGCGTCCACTGGCACGCCAGTCGAGGGTACGGCTCGAGCCCCTCCTGAACCCGCTGAGCGTTCCGAGCAGCCAGATCGGCACGGATGCGGGAAATGGTCGCTTCGCCGGCCAGGGTCGTGGCTTCATAGCTCTTCCCCGATGTCTGCCAGGGCGAGACGGCGGCGAAGAACACCGTGCCAGCCAACAGGTCGTGCTCGACCAAGAGAAACCCCACGAGGACGTCCTCCATCGGGGTCGAGTTTCCGTCGTGGGCTTTGCGGCGGTGCGGTGCGGCCCAGTGGACTGTAAGATATCTGTACCAAGCCTTATTTAGTATGCACTTTCGTGAATTGGAGATTTGGAGACAGACCTCGCCATAGATCGCTCACGACTGGTGTCCTCCTCGAACAAACCCAGCATGAGGCTCCAAGCGTCGATGGTCGTCTTCTCGGCCTATAAACCTGCATCAGCCCAGGTCCAAAGAAAACCGCAAAAATGACATACCTCGAGGAAAGTGCTAGCAAGCCCATCGCCACGCTCGAGCTGCTCCGGACGAGCCAATGCTCCCAACCTCGAGTTGAAGAATGACGCGCGACACTTTTGTTCCAAGTCGGCCCTCTGACCGGGCTGGAACTGTCGAACATCGTAGACAGTGCTTTGAGAAGAAAGACAGAGTCAGTAAGTTAAGGCTGGCCGAGAGAGAGCTCATGCTGACTATGTACGATCCGTTGCGAGCGGCGCCCGCAGGTGACTGAGACGACACGTCTTCCGTCCCTCCGTGAACAACTCCTTGCATCGCCACTGACCGGCGCTGTTAGGAGGAAGAGACAATCAGACACGCAAAGACAAGTGTCAACAATAGCTCCACATACCTTAGACGGCCTCCCCCTCCTCCACAATCAGTGCAGATCTTATACAACTCGTCGCATCGAGTACATACGGCCTCTGTGGGCATCGACTCTTTAGGTAACGACTGGCGAGGATCAGCTGCCGAGACGGTTCCCCGCCCTAAAGGTCGATCGCAAGCATCACCTGCCAAGCAAGATTATGTCAGCCTCGTTAGACCTGAATGATAAAAGAGCGCACATATGACGACGGAAGGATCCCTGGCGCTGAGCTTGTCCTTCTCCAGCTTTGTGAGAGGTTGTGGTCGGAGCGGGCCGCGAGACTCGACCAGATTCATGCCCTCCAAAGCATCGACTGCAGCCGAGAGAGTCTGCACAAATGAATTTAGCAAGAACGACACCCTCCCAACCAATAGGAGCACTCACGTCCTTGTACGAAAAGTCCTCCTTGTGCCCCGTCTCCATGACCAGCCCGCCGCCATCCTCGAGCCCTTCCAACGGCGCCGCACAGTCAAAGCAGCGGTATGCCGCCCGAACCTGCGGCCATTCTTCTCCCCTCTTTTCAACATTCTTCAACTTGAGCCTCGCGATCGACGTCCCGCACTCCCAGCACCTCGCGTCGACCTCCAACACTGTTGACGGTTTAGCCGGTGCGAGCGGAGCCGCAACCGCGCCCTTCTTCCGTGGACGTGGGTTCGTTGCTGGTGGTCGAGGTGGGATGTGTGGCAGCGGATGAGGGGACTGCAGGAACTGGAAGCGGCTGGTGAGGGCCGAGCGGACCTGGGAGGACGAGGCGGCCGAGTTGGCGGAGAGGGCGGGCGAGGGGGAGCGAGGCGGCGAGGACAGCGCACGGGCTATCGAGGGGAGGGACGAGGAGGAGGATGTGGTGGTGCGGTATCGGATAGGAGAAGGAGGGCGGTAAATTGATGACGAGTAGTCGACGGCGGGAGGGAGGGGCGTGTGGGAGGCTGACGTGGTCGGGGAGTACTGAACGAACGGTGTGGTGTGAGGCTGTGAAGGCGGAGGCAGGGGACGGAAAACCGGAAAGTCGAACGATGGATAGTCGGTAGGCTGGATGTAGGTAGGAATAGGGGGAGGGTGGTGTTGGAACGACGAGTCGGAGGTCAAAGGAAGGGACGAGAAGTCGGGGTACGCGAGCGGTTGGGACGACCCTGGCGGGCTAGGCACGGGCGAGTTCAGCATCGCCTGGGTGACCCAGTCTGAGGGCTGTCGTTCGAGGAACTGGGGTGACGGCTCGTACGGCGGGTTCCGGGTGAAGTTGGCGAACAGGCGGGCAGAATGAGGGTCGTAGGTCGGCGCCGAGCGGTGATCGGGCGCGAAGGTGTGGGTTGGAGCCTGTGGGGACGTGTTGGGAATGCGAAACATTGTGGGATGGTAGACCGGGCCTTGGGAGGGATAGGAGTAGAAAGGAGGGACCGGTGCGGGCGTCGAAGTGGCATGATCGTAGCCCGCCTGGGGTTGTTGTTGTTCGTGCCAATCGTCGTGCTATTCCCGCGATGTACGATGGCTGTCAGCTGCCTGCCAGAGAGCTGGCCCTGTAGGACAGATACCTACGGCATATCCGCCAGGCTGGTAGCGAGTCACATCATCTGGATGTGAAGGGAACCCCTGCCGTCTTCTGTCCATGCCCAAACGACGACGCCGTGGTGAAGGATATCCTGATCTCCGCCGGCAGCTGGCACGACTTTGAGATGGGCGGAGACGTCGGAGCCAGGAACGATGTCGAGCTGAGGCGGGAAGGAAAGAAGGGTGACGTAGACCGACGAGCCGAGTCCAGATGGCAGACGAAGTCCAAGGCAGTCGGTAGTGAAAATTTCTGTTCGTGAGGTATTTGTACGCAAGCCTCTGATCGCGATCAGATGCCGGGCCCGGGTTCAAAGGATCGTCGCTCATGCGGCCAGGGCGCGGGCGCGCCCAGGCGACAAAATTTTCATTGGGGCGGCGACGGCGGAGATACCTTGCCGCTTGCCGGGACCCGTACTTCCATAATTGAGAGGCTTTTTGTCGTCAGAGTTTTCAGTACCCGTACTACGGCAAAACGCCGTTCCCACCGAAGCTCGGCGAAAAGGTTTTCCTCCTGCCCCCTTCCTACGTGTCCCCGTGTTGTGGGTCAATCGATGCGGTCCCCACGATTTTTGCTCACCGTAAACGCGACAAGGGGCTGAGCGTATGACGTACAGTTACAGAACAACAAAAATGCCCTGCTACTCTTGCGAAGGGAGCTCAGCGAGCTCATCCTCATCGGCAAACTCATCCTCCTGCCCTGGCGACGCGAAACAGCTCTCGATATCCTCCGCCTCCTCAGGACTGGCATCCTCCATAATTTGCGATGCGAGATCTACAAACACGGCCTTGGATCAGTAGCGTTACACGGTCTTGTGAGAGAATGGTCAGACGCACTGCCCAACTCTGCCAGCCTCGTCCCCTGCGGCGTGTCGACCGCCCAATCCGGAAGCGCCGCAAACGACAGAGTCCCAAACGCGACGTTGAAGCGATCATATAGCCCAACGTAAGCCGAGTGAGCGATGAACTCGGCGATGCTGAGCGTCGACGTTGGAGCGCAGGTGAGGTAGTAAAACAGCTGGACCGAGGACGTGAGTCGAACGACGACACTGTGGGAACGGAGTCAGAGGACGCTGCGATCAAGGGAGGAAGAGAACACACCTCTTCAAAAGAGCAAGAATGGAACCGCTGACGTTGGCCCCGTCGTACTCCCAGACGGTGCGAGTGTCCTTGAAGATCTTGTCGAGCAGCTCCGGAATGAGGGACGGCGAGCTGGCGATCAGGACGATGGCGTCGCGATCCTTCGTGACGATGCTGGTAACAAACGACAAGAGGTTCATATCAAGCGTGTACATCTAGTCATTTTATATCGAAATTCAGCTTTAATGCCCAATTCTTTCCCGCTTACGTGGCGCAGAGGAAGGGAAACGCACAGTCTTGAACGACCCCTTGGTCGCCTGCTTGACCAACAGACTCCCAATGCGATCTAGAATCGGGACTTTCGTTGCGCGGACGTCGTTGCTGTCGTAAAACTTGATCCCCATGATCGAACGGAAAAGCCCAGGACCTGCGCCACGTGTCGTCAGTGAGCCGTTGCGAGACACCTTTGCTGAGGAGGATATGGACGAACGAGCGGAAATGAGGGTCAAGAGCCTGACGACGGACGTCGTGAGCGTGGCGGGGTGGTGCAAGTCGAGTAACGTCGCCATGGCATGCGACGGCGCCTCGTTGTCGCCCGAAATCAGGAAGTTTGCGAATCTGCTCAAACATTCGTTTAGTTCCGACCATTTCCAAAGCTCCTCAAACGTCCCAACTCACCTGCTCTCACATCTGTCCGGCATCCTCCACGCCAACCCCTCCAGCACGGCCACGACCCCAAACAACAACGCAACCCTCTTCTCCTCCCCCACTTCGACCCTTGCGTCCTTCTCAGCCTCTTTCACCGGATCAGCCCTAAAAGTCACACCTCTGACCTTCCTACTCCTCTCCCTCGCGATCCCTTTTGTCGCACTCTTTTCTGAACTCCTCGACGTCGGAGCCGGTCTCCCAAACCTCGTCGCGATACTCCCTAGCAACGGAATGAGTTTCGAGTGGACTTGTCGAGGTCCTTCGTAGTCCATTAGGTATAGCGAGGTGAATGGTGGGAAGAGAAGAACGAGGTGGGCAATGAGCGAGAGAAGGGCGATGAGAGGGCCGATGACGCCGATGCTTTCAAGAATCCTCGCGAGGTTCTCGAGCCCCAGCCCTACCCCACGAGCGAGGACAACACCCTCATCTTCACCCATGTCTTCGCCTCGCTTTCTCCCGAGCGTCATGAAGAGCTCTTTGCAGACCTCCTCGTACTCGGCGATGACGGCTGGCGGGGTCCCTGGCGGGAGGCGGAGGTTCGTGAGGGAGTGGAAGGTCGGAGTGGGACTGGCCGATGCCGTGGGTGTAGGGAGAGGATCGGCAGCGGCCGTAGTGGCTGCGGTGGGGTTTGCCGTTGCCGCTGAGGGACGAAATGTGCCGGCGCTGGAGGAACGAGTGAAAGCGGATTGACGTTGGGAGGCTGGGGTGATGATGGCGGACTCGGTGTCGAATTGAGTGAATGTCGTGTGGTTGAAAAGAGCCGAGAGGATCTATACATCACACGTTGTTAGCTCCGCCTATCACACACGGCCTCGGATGAAAGGCCACATACCTCGCTTCTCAGATCCCTCTCCCTCTCATCCATCGCCCCATCGTACTCTTCCTCATCCTCTTCCTCCTCTTCGTCCGGCTCTTCCATACTCATGTCATCAACTTTGCTCGCCTTTCCCTCCCCCTTCCACCTCTTCACCCCTCTCGAATCAACCACGAGACTCTCCTCCTCGTCTTCCTCCTCAGCATCAACCATCATCCTCGCCTTGCCCTTCTCCAGCCCTTTGCTTGGAGTCATGCCCTTCCTCCCCGCTCCCATTCTGCTGATCGAGGCAGGTGGACCCATCGAACCCTCCCGCGCTCGCTTGACGCTTCCTCCTCCTCCTGGCGAGTCGAACGCGTTGTTGAAGCCTGGGAACGAGGGTCGCGGTGCCTGTAGGGGCTTCTGAGATTGCCGCACGGCCGATCCTGGTGAAGGAAAATAAAAGAAGGTTTAGCACGGAAGGAGGAAGAGTAAGATCAGACGGACCTGGCATGACCCCTCGCGAACGACCCAAAGACGGACTGGCGAACCCCGGTGCTGGAGGGGGCGCCATCGACCCAGCCGGTCTCCTCGACGAGCTCCATTGCGACGACGTAATCCGCCTTGCAGAGGTCTCCAGTTCCTGTCGCTGTAGATTTTCGGACTCTGCGTTAACAACAACTCGAAAGTCGGAAAGAGCGCAAAACGACGCACGCGAAACGCCTGCTCCGTCTGCAAATGGTTGAGCTCCTTCCTGAACTCCTTTTCCTTCAGCGCCAACGTCTCTTCCAAATGCAACTTTGCTCTTTCCTTATCCTGAAGCGCCTTGGCGTGAGTTTCCTCGGCCTGCCAGAGATGTCAGCTTCTCGCGATGGGCCAACCTCCACGAGAACAAGGGTTTACGCACCGTAGCGAGCTTCTTGCGAATGATGCTGATCTCTCCGTTCCTGGTGAGGAGTCCTTTGTTCGCAGTCTCGTAGGCCGCCTGCGATTCGGCGAGAGATTTCTCGAGCTGCCGATGCAAGTCAACAAACATGCGCCTCGACGGTCAGCGCTCATCAGCAGGACACGAGAGAAGAGCAAGACCACACACAGCTGCCTTTTGTGCCCTCAACATCTCGAGTTCTTTCCTCTCAGCGGCAGTCATGCCAGACCCGGACGCGTCGGTCCTCCTCTGCGGTGGCGGCGCTGGTCTCGCGACAGGAGGGGCGGGGGAGCGTCTCGGCGCGGGCGAGCTGACGTACGCGCCGTCCATGACCCTGATGTCTGGCATCTCCTCCTCGTCGTCGTCTCGTTTTACCGGTAGCGAGGGCTTCTTGTGGTGGAACGGGTTAACATGGACGTGCGCCTGGGGAGGAGGGTCGACGCGCGCGCGCTTGCTGGGCGGGACGGGCGGGCGGAGGATCGGCGTCGGCGTCGCTCGCGATGGTCCTCCCAGCGGTCGTTTCGGTGGCAGTGGGCGTGCTGCTGGCGGTGGAGGAGGTCGCGCTGGAGCTGGCGCTGGCGCGGGCGCGGGAGGACGCGGCTGCTGGACGGGACGAGATGGTGCGAGTTGTGTCGCCTGGAGCGAGTCGAGCTGTTGGAGGAACGACGGGTCGCCCCAGTCGATCCCGTCGTCGCCAAAGTCGAACGAGTCGTCGCCGTCGTCCGCCATCGTCCGCCCGTCGTCGTCGTCGTCCGGTGTTTGTGGGCAGAGGTCAACCCGGCGCGCGTTGTTTTTCGGGGGCGCGTCGTGCGGGCGCAAGAAGGTGAGCGACTTGTTAGTTTTGTGTATAGGGAAGAAAAAAGTCGTGCAATTCTAGTCGAGATTTGGTTCAAGATGTATGTATTGTAAAGGTGCTCGTCAAGGCCCAGCCGCACGGTGCGTCGAGCAAGAGAATGCCGAAAAGGCCACGTGGTGGTCTGAGTCGGTCAACGCCGGGGATCACCGTCCATCCGTACCAGCCATTCTGTCAAGAAGATGGGACCTCGTTTCAATTCTCTCAAGGTCTGTAGACCAGTAGTTGTGCGCCCGCTAATAGCCCAGCCGCCCCACTCGCAAAAACAAGGAAACGTGGCTCGTCAAGCTGGCTTAGAAACAAACTGCGATTGCGTTCAGCTATGCATATCTTACGTATGTACACAAATTGATGTCAACCAGAGAGATTAGGTTTGTTGTCTATATGTTCTGGCAACGGCGACTATTGGTTCTTCTTTTCCTCCTCGTTCGCCTCCTTGGAGTCCTTGCCGTCGCCCTGCTCCTCCGCTTTCCCTTCCGTCTTTTCTGCCTTCTTGTCATCCTTCTTATCCTCCTTCTTATCTTCCTTTTTGGCGTCTTTGCCCTTCTTGTCATCCTTCTTGTCCTCCTTCTTGTCCTTCTTCGAAGACTCGTCATCATCTGTTGAACAGATGGGAGTCAGCGTCGTCTACAAAAATTAGACAGCAGGAACAAAAGGCGCACCATCACTGTCCTCATTATCGTCGGCACTAGAAGCTCCGAAGCGGTAGAACGACTCTCCATGACTGTCCTTCTCGTGCCTACAATCGATACACGTCGGTCAGTACGTGCTTGCGCGAGGGGACAATGAGGATCCGAACGCACTTGAGTGTCATCTTCTGCATCTCCGTGAGGAAGTTCTCGAGGACGGTATCCTTCTTGCTGCGACTGACTTTGCCGAGATTGTCGAGCCACGCCATCTTGTTGAGGAGCAAGTCTGGAATCGGAACTTAAGTTAGCAACGCGATCTAAGCACGATGGTAGAACTAGTAGGACAAACAGGCGATGGCGAGGACGACGATGACTCCGAACGAGAAACACCAGATACGGACGGCAGCGACGACGGAGGTACGTCCAGAGCGTACTGGGTCGCCACTGATCCAACCGAAGACACAGAACAAGGTAGCTGTAAAGCATTAGAGAACGTCAGCAACCCCGCTCAGTCTCTTCCCCCTTCGCAAGGAGCACAGCTTACCCAAAACGTCGACACCAAAGACGGCACCGCAGAGCTGCCACGAGGGCATCGCAAAGTCCTCAGCCTCGGTCTGCTTGATCCTCGTGATGAAGATGAGCCAACTCTCCGTGAGAGCCACTTCGAGGAACAGGACTTCTTGAACACTACAGGTAGGGCTCTACGTCAGCATTCTCTTCATGGATGAGCAAGAAGGGAGAGAAAGGCGCACCTTCCGAAGTTCTGGATGATACCGCCCGAGCTGAGGAACATGGTTCCACGGCAGATCCAGGTTCCAGCGGCGAGGATGAGACCGAGAATGGTACTCATGATCCAGACTTTGGGGAGCTGCCATTCAACGGGGTGGCGGGCGTACGGAGCGTTGTCGTCTGTGAGGGAGAAGAGTCAGGGTTGTGTCCAGGGAACATGTACTGGCCCGCTTCACTCACAGGCAACGGCAATGGTAGCAACACTGTTTGGAAGCTTCATTAGATTCAATCATGGCGTAGTATATAACAAAGTGGCTTACTCAGCGAAGATGGCGAGGAAGACGACGAGATCGGCACGGATAGTCTCGTTGAGCACGAGCATCGAGATGGCCTGGTGAGTGGCAGAGAGTCAGCTCAAGAAGAGTTGTGACCTTTTCGAATGGACATACGAGGTAGACCTCCAAGTGAATACAGAGAGCGATACGGTAGATGCTAAGGACAGCCACGTCAGCTCCTGCCCATCGCCACCTCTTCGCAAACTCACATGTAAGCCTTGAGACGGTGGAAGATCTGACGAGCGACCTTCATAGACGTGATGACTGGTGGTAGTCCGTTAGCTTATAGCTAGGAAGAGACGAGCACGAAACACACGTACTGGAGCTGAGTCCCTCGTCGAGGAAGACGACGGCAGCGGCACTGCGAGCAGCGTCACTGGCACCTTCGACGGCGATACCGCAGTTGGCCTTCTTGAGCGATGGGGCGTCGTCTACAGGGAAAGAGCACGTCAGCAGTTATCCTCTGCGTTCGAAGGAACAGAAAGCGGCGCTAATACGTACTGACACCCTGTGTAGCGAGACAGGTCAGCAACCGCTACGAAAGAGGTTCAAGGTGGTTACCACTCACATCACCAGTCATAGCAACCAAGTGACCACGCTGCTGCAAGAACTCGACGACCTGGTACTTGTGCTCGGGGAAGACCTCGGCGAACCCATCGGCGTGCTCGACAAAGTCGCGGACCTGCAAAGGGACGACTTCAGCCCGATTTCCCTGAAAGATGGGATAAGCTTCACTCACATCAGCACCGGCCATACTACCGCCGATGAGCTTCTCCGAGTCGAAAATCTTCGTGCCGAGGTGAAGCTGGCGCGCCAACTCCTTTCCGATAGCGACAGCGTCTCCGGTAAGCATCTTGACCTTGACACCGAGATCCTGTGCGACGTCAATAGTCTGCGAGCATTCGGGTTAGTGACGAGTCACGGGCGATTGCTGAGAAAGGCCACGTACGGAAGCGGTGTCGGGACGAGGGGGATCAGACCTGTAGCGCCGCGACAATCGTTAGCGTCCTTCCTATCCCCATTGAGCCCTACGAAGCCCGCCAACTCACATGGACATGATTCCGAGCAGCTCCCAGTCCTTCCCATCCTCCTTGACAGCGACACCGAGGGACCTGAAACCCCTCGTGGCGAACTCCTGCGCCTTGTCGCGGTAGCCTTCAACGATGGCCTTGTCAAAGTTCTTGAGCTTCAAGATGCTGTTGGCGGGTCACATCAACTCGTCAGCTTTCAAGCCTCAAAGAGCAGGGATGAGAGAATGGGAGGGACGACGTACGCGTTGGGAGCACCCTTGGCACACGTGTACTTCTTGCCGTCCTTCTCAACCTCAGCCGTGATGCGCTTCGAGACGGGATCGAACGGAGTGAACTTGTTCGTCTTCCAGCCGCTCTTGAGGTTCTCCTGTGCGCCGGGGTAGTCTGCGAGCAGACAATCCTCGATGATCAGCGCCTCCGCTCCCCGTCTTCATAAGAGCAAGGAGAACTGCTCACCTTTGAGAGCGAGAACGGTGACCTTGTCGATTGGGTCGAGACTCTTGACGTTGTGAGACGAAGCGAGGACCGAAACGGTCATGAACCAGTCGGCCTCAACGCCGTCGCCGAGGTATGGCTCGTTGAGGGACAGCTTGTTGGCCGTCAAAGTTCCAGTCTTGTCGCTGAGAACGCGGGAAGTCAGCTCCGTATCCTCTTCTTTATAGGAAAAGCAATGGTGCCGACTCACGTGCAGAGGACGTCGACTCCAGCGAGCGCCTCGATAGCCGTAAGCTTCTGCACAATACATTTCTGGCGGGCGAGGTACGCAGCGCCGACGGCCATCGTGGTGGTCGAGACGACAGGCAGACCGACGGGAACACCGATGATCTGTTCGAATTCTCGTGTTGGCAAAAGACTTACCCGAAAGCTGCTGAGGAAAAGGGGGAGAACGCACGAAGAAGATCAAAGCGTAGATGAGGAGCGAGTTCTCGGTGGGCGTGGTAATGCCGATGCCACGGAAGAAGCCGCCGATCCAGACTGGTGAGAAGAGAAATCATCAGCTATCGAGGCCTCTGGGTAAGCATAAGTGAGAATTCTCGCAGCTCACCGATGAAGATGAAGACCAAGACGAGGACGAGCAGAGAAGTCCCGATTCCACCTTTTTTTATGCTTTCCGTAAGCTTGATACGGACCCCGCAACAGTCAAACGTCATCTACGTACCGAGAATGATCTGGAAGTGACCCTTCTCGTTGGAGGCTGTGAGAATTGAGAAAGCATGGCAAGTCAAGTCAGTACACTGCGTAAGCGAAACTGCGAGAAACAGGATGGGAACACCTACAAGTGACGAGTGAGGCGGTGCGACCGACGAACGACTGGCCGGCGGGGAGCGTGACCCTTGCGAGACACTGGAAACCCCCATCAACTATCAGCTCTCGAGCCCAAAACAGTAAGAAGTAGAAAACGAAGACCAACCTTGCCCCTCTTGATCTGACAGGTGTAGTACGCCGTCTCGCCGATGTACTTGTCGACGGCCAGCGACTCACCGGTAATGGCACTCTGGTCAACCGAGATGACCGAAGGACCCTTCTTCGCCTTGTCATCCTCATCATCGTCCTCGTCGCCCTTCTCTCCCTTCTCTCCCTTCTCACTCTTTCCTCCCTTGCTCTTCTGCTTCTCGCCGTCCTCAGCAGGCTTGTGCTCGCTCATCGTCGTCTGGTCCTGCTTCTCCGGGTTCGGGTGGTCGTCGTTCTCGCCCGCGTTGTTGCCACCCTTCTCGCCGGGCTTCTTGCTGTCCGAACCGTTGTTGTCGAAGTGCGTGTGGTCGGACGAGGCGTCGCTCCTGGGGCGTGAGTCGGACGATTTGCGTCCGTTGGCCGGCTGAGGAAAAGAGACGTGGTGGGGTCAGCATTCGGTATTCTCTCGGATGGTTGAAGGATGGTGAGAACTCACAGGAGAATCACCCTTGGACGAATCACCCTTCTTCTCGTAGTCGCTGAGGATCTCGGCGTCGGCGGGAATCGTTTGACCTTCCTCGAGGACGAGCTAGTCATCGCAGGAGAAAGAGGTTAGCTTTCGGTAGATGCGAAGATGAAACTCAGAAAGCTCACGATATCGCCAACAACGACGTCCCTCGCCTCAATTTCTTGTTCTTTACCATTTCGAATAACCTGTTGCCCGATTCCACTTCCTGTCAGCATTCTTGCCCCCTTTTGACTGAGTTCCAATCCCACAACGCCCCGAAACGTACCGTAGTCTTGAGCGCAATGCCAGCCTTGAGCTGAGCGACAATGTCACCAGCCTGCTTCTCCTGATACCACCCAACCACAGCATTCATCATCAAAATTCCGATGATGACGCCAAAGTCGATCCAGTCTTGAAGTCCGGCCGAGAGGACGACGGCGATTTCCATAACGTAGAGGATCGGGCCGCGGAAGTACGAGATGAACTTCATGAACTGGTTCTCTGGTGGACTGGATTCCCCAAAAACAAAGTGAAACAAAAATGGTCAGCTCTTTCCTCGCTGCGCCGACGGGGTTCGTCGGAGAACTTCTGACGCCGGGGGGGGCTCAGAACAGGACCGACGTACCTCTCGAGCTCGTTGGGACCGTAACGGTTGCGACGTTCGTCGATATCGCCATCAGAAAGACCTTTGGAACCATCAGTCTTGAGCCAGTCCTCTGGGACCTGCACAGAGCGGGGGCAGAAATGCGGGAGTAAGTCAGTGACGCGTTTCTCGGTGTTTGTGGGATCGCGTCCCGACAAAAGGTGTCGATAATAGTGAAAAAGAGTGAGATGTGGTGACTCACCTTCTTGTCCTTGTCATTCTTGACCTTGACCTTCTTCCAGGGCATGTACCACACGCGCTTGTCCTCGCCGCCCTCGTCCTCGTCGTCGTCGGCGCCCTGCTTGTCCTTCTCCTTCTGCTCCTCGTCGGCGACGTACCGGAGGAGGATCTCGTACTCGTCACCATTGCTGTAGCCTGTAGAAGCTTACCAATCAGCAAAACTCTTCCATCTTCCCAGCTTCAAGCAGGGGGGAGGGAACTGACGGTCGACCTCCTCCTTCTCCTTGCCGCCCTGAGCGTCCGCCTCTGGGTCGTCGTGTTTCTGCTTGCGATGCCTGAGTCCCATCGCTCTCGCTCTCTCGGTGTCGAAAAGAATAGTATATAAAAAAAAAGTGTGTCGAGAGAGTACGAAGCAGAAAGAGAAGCCAAAGTCCAGCCGAGGTTGCCGAATCTCCTCCCCCCCTCCGACAAACAATGCACACGAAACGACGTCAAGTGGAGCTCTCGCTCGAAAGGCACGAGCGCCCGCGTCACGAGACCTATTTCTGGGTGGGTCCCTCAGAGACTCGGGTGGATTGCTCAGCCAATCAAATCGCAGTATTTCTCTTTTAGACTAAATCGGGCCGTTTTGCATCTCCCGCCCATACAGCATTAAGGTGACGAGGGCGGGGACCACTCCGCGTCACCCTCCGCCCCGGCTGGTCCTTCTGCTGACCTCCTGCCGGTTCTGTACATGTGTTGCATCCATCTTTAGACATGAATGGTTACATAAATAGAGGAGAAGAAATGTCCCTCCGTCTGTGCCGAAGAGCCCTCGGGGAGAGCGGCAGCGTCACACCGATACGTGGTGGTGCCAGCCTCGTCGTCCGTTTGGAGGCACGCCGATGCGCAGGCTTTACAGCGCTCGACTCCATCAATAAAGAAGGAACCACACGTCCAAGTTCGTGTTGAGAAGAGCTTGAACAAGCTCGGAACGCAAGGCTCGAGACGAGACGCCCATGTGTTGCCCTTCATCAGCACCAGCTCATTCGTCTCTCCTTTCTCACCTGCGACACGTCACGTCAAAGTAGTGAAACACATTTCTGATTCATGCTTTCTTTGATTCGATGAGAAGCCATTCTGGTAACGATTACTGAAAAAGGAGAAAAAAAAAAAACCCCCCGTCCGTCTTGCTTTCTGTCTACTGTCCATCCGTAGTTCACGTTTAGGTGACTGCAATCCCGCAAGACCCCACAATCAGAATTCGTCTCCTAAAGAGTAAAGAGAGAGAAAAGAGGGCAGGAACGCACGAGTGTAACCACCGTCGACGAGCAACTCGGTCCCAGTCGTGAACACACTCGCGTCGGAAGCGAGGTAGATCAGCGCGCCCTTGAGGTCCTCGGGCTCTCCGATACGACCCATGGGCGTGAGGTTCTCCCAAGTCTCTCTGGTGAGGTGGGAGGAAGGGGAAATTCGTCAGCATGAATAAGCGGGCGGGACGGAGAGTGGAACTCACTTCAGTGCGGGGTCACGGTCGAGGATCACGCGGGTGAGGGCTGTAGGAAAGAAAGCAGAATCAGTAATGGAATCTCGTTCAAGCAATCAGAGCGAACGTACCAGTAGCCATGTAGCCCGGCGCGATCGTGTTGACCCGAATGTTCTTCTGCGCCCACTCGACCGCGAGGGAAGCGCCCAAGTGCCTCACGGCGGCCTTGGACGCGTTGTAAGGCGCTTGAGGCTGAGGGATGTTGACGCGCGATCCGGACATGGATCCGATGAGGACGATGGAGCCGGCCTCGCCGCGAGCCATCATGTCTTTGGCGGCCTCACGCGCGCAGAAGTAGGTTCCTGGAAAGGGCGAGTGCGGAGGATCAGTTGGGGTAGTGGAAGGTGAAAAAGGGAAGGAGAGAACGTACCCTCGATGTTGATGTTGAGCAACTTCCTAATCTTCTCCGATGGGTAGTCCTGAGCCGCAAAGTTCTCTGTTGGACGGCGCGCACGTCAGCTTCTTTCTGGTGGGACACCACAGAAACCACAGGGAAAACGCACCGACGATACCGGCAGCAGTGACGAGAACGTCGACCCTACCGTACTTCTCCACAACAGTTTTGAAGCACCTCTGGACGTCCTCCTCGTTGCCGACGTCGCAACCAAGTCCGAGAGCAGAGATCTCGCCGGCCTTGGCCTGTCCGTGCTCGACGAACCAGTCCTCAAGGTCTTTAGCGGCAGTCTCGGCCTGGGTCTGGTCCTGTATTGTGGTAGAGACAAATGAAGATCAGTGAACTGTGCGAGGAACCTATGGAGAATGATGAGGACGGCAACGAGCGACGTTGCGCACGAATCGAGCCAGGAAGTACAGGAAGCTTATCGAAAGATATAGTGAAACTTCACTAGTATCCCTCAAAACAGCTCTATGCCTCAATTCCTCCCACACCGAGCGCGGGCCGGACGGGTCATACCCTTCACGATGACGCGCGCGGGTTTGGAGTGGCGCGCTGATCAGCTCCGCCTTGACAGTGGCGTCCGCCCCCGTCCCGCGCGGCTCTCGACGCAGTTCCACGACCCGAGATGTAGAGAGTATAGAGAGAAGTGCAACGTACGAGGTCGAGGATGACGACGGCGTTGGAGCCGGACTCGGCAAAGGTACGGGCGAAGAGGTTGCCCAGGCCACGGGCGGCACCAGTCACGACGCAGACCTGGTTGGGATTGGCGGAGGAACACAGAAGGGGGAAGGGACGGAAAGGAAGAGTGTTTTTCAGCGAACAGCTCGTGAGAATATAGTGAGGATTGAAAGAGAAGCGCGAGGAGAAGGGAAGTGAACCGGTGGGTTACGCCAGCGTGTATGCGGCTGGAGGGAGTGGAACGGCCAAAAACAGGTGCACGAGGTCTAGTCGAGCACCACAGGCCGGCCCACACCTCCCTCCATCCCTCCAACAAGAAAAATTTCTCAAGTCGAGGCAGAAAGGACGCACCTTGTTGTGCATCGAGAAGCTGGCGAGCGTCCTGCGCTGGTGACGGCCGACATCGACATCCGGTCCGTCCGTCGAGTGTCCGAGGTCCTTCTCGTCCCACTCGTGAGGCTACATGTCGAGTTCGTAAGGCAGGGGGGAGGACAGGGGAAAGGAGACCACGTCAGCCACGGCGGCTCGGCCCACGAGAGGAGCGATCGAAGCGAGGAGGTCGGGTTTGGTGCGAGGAGATGGACGAGGGGACATGGGAGGGAAGAGGTGGAGGAAGAGACTAACCTCAGGGTACTCGTGGACTATAAGTTAGTGCAAGAAAGTGGAAGTTAGGATGGCAGGAATGGAAGGAAACGGCGTGAGGAACGTGGTGCCTACCGATATCGGATTGGGTGGCAGCGCTGGATAGCGAGAGAGAAGGTGAGATTAGTGTCGATTCTAGAGATCGAGTGATGTGTCCATCTAATTGAAAATGTGACCATCCTAACCCCCCAAGCCCTTGCCTCCCCGGGTCCGCATCCACGCTTGTCGTCAATGCCCCGCCTCAGCTCGAGAACCGGGCCACTCCGCCTCCCGGCAGCTCCCACAAACCGCACTATAGAGAGGACTGAACAACTAAACATACTGGGATGGCTCAGTGACCTCGAGGGTGGGAGGGGTGCTCGAGATGCCACGAGCGGCGGGGGTGATGGCCGCGCGGGCCGAGTTGGCGTTGAGCGACTTGGGGACGCGGGCGAGCGTCGACGTGGTGCTGAACGAGCGGGTCGTGGCCGCTGAAGCTCGAAGGAGTGATGTTCGAAGCATTGTTCGCTATAGTTAGAAATGGAGGGGGGAGGAAGGAGTAGAAGGAAGGGGAAGGGCCAGAAAGAAAAGTCGGCACCGGGACAGACAAAGCTACAGGAGTCTTGACGTCGGTACTCTCTCACGCCTACGTCGGGTCCGAGGAGTTGGGCTCCACTTGTGCAGTTACTTTTTCGCTTTTTGCACCGCATCCGCTGCCGGTCCTCCCGGCATCGATCTGCCTCCTCCCTCGTCCTCCTGTATCTACGCCGGCCCTAGATCCTAAAATCCCTCGTAGCTCCTCCCCGTAGAACGGCATGTAACCCGCTCGGCTCGGCCCATCTCACCGCAAGGCTCGCTTCGTCTGCATCTCGAGCCCACTCGCTCCTCCCACGTTTTGGCCTCCTCGACCTTCCATCACATCGATCTTTCACTCCTACAGCTCGCTGAACCCGCGAGAAGAGGCTGTTGTCCCTCAATCCCTGACAACCCGGCACGACGCGGCGAACAAACTCGGTCTCGAGCCAGCGACGTGGCTCGGTCTCGGCAGCTTTGGACCGACACGAATCGCTCTGAAAGGTCAAAACACGATGTTTTGTGGTTATCCTAGAGTCATTTCTTCCTCTCACTCCAGCCGCTTTGGTCTACTACTTCGTCTGCGATGCTCTCCAGTTCAGGCCGGCTGACGTGGCCAAGCGGTCCATCGCAGCCCCAGCGCGTCTTCGAAGCTGTTTCTCGCGACATGTTGCCAGACGCTACGTGGAATATAGCAGTACGGTCTGCTCAAGGTGAGAACCTGAAAAACCGCTTAGGTGCCGGGATATGTCTCTCAGTCTCTCATCGGGACGTGGGCTATCGCAGAGGAGAACGCAGGTTGGGACTCTGTCTTCTATTAAGTTGGGATTCGTGTATACTATGTACTGTATGTAAAAGGTTTTGCTCTCTCCAGCTCTTCCAACTGCTTCATCTCTCCTCGCTCCTTCCTGCCTCCCAAGGACTCACTGCGGCGCATCGCCAACAGCGAACCTACTCTTCTCCCTCAACCTCGCTCCGTAGTGGTAGATCAACCAAATCCCGGGCACACCGAAGCACGTCAACCCGGCCAACAAGCTGACTCCACCGTCGATATGAAGGGTTCGGAACATCGGGATCCCGATGTGCAGGAACCCGGTCGCGGCCTGTGAAGGGGGAGCGGAGCGGAGGTTAGTGAGAGAAGCGGGGAAGAGGAGGAAGAGGAAAGGACGAACGAGAGCTCGGAGAAAGTCGTTGGCTGCTAGGATGGAAGCGGCGTAGGCGGGGTAGGAGAGCACGATGTAGAAAAAGAGGCACTGTAAGAAAGGGTGAACGTGGTGAGCTGACGTGTTGGAGATGACGGAAGCCAAATGTTTTTTTTTGAAGAGGTAGAGAGGCTGACCTGAAGGGTCACGAAGTTAGCGGCGGCGTAAATGCCCGTACCGATCAACGACCCGCTCCAGTTGACGCTCGTTCGCGAGGTCCACGCTGCATGTCCGCAATCGCAAGTCAGCACTCATCCTACCACCGCCCTTCTACTCTCATCACCCCATAGCTGAAGCACAAAACTCACCAAAGATGAACAACCCGATCGGCGCAAACGCGCTCGAGATCACGGCGGGCTCGAGACGCTTCTCGTTGACAGGCCATCCCTTGGTAGGGTACCAGTAGTTGTTCATGTACAGCTGCTGGTAGCCGATGTAGATTGTCGCTCCGACAATTCCACCGACGATAATGGAGACGTCTGTTAAGGGCGAGGATGCAGGTTAGCCACGTGTGATGGAGCAGGTTGAGGAAGGAACGGGGACCAACATGCGACGCCCTGAGCACCGAAGCTGAAGTTGAAGACGCCCGCTCCGTAGACAGTTGGGAAAGAATCAAAGAACAAATAGTAGAAAGCGTAGACCAAGGCACTAGTAATGAGGAGCCGTCAGTCTCAGGAGGCGATGGAGAAGGACTGGAAAGGAGCGCACGTGTAGGCGTTGGCGAAGAAGATTGAAGGGTCAAGAACGGTGATCTCTGTAACCGCACTTGTCAGCCTCGTGTGAGATTGAGAAGAATAGCTGAACACCCACGGAACGGCCTCAAAATCGCCTCCTGGATGATCACGCCCGGCGTCTTGTGTCCATGCGTGAGCTCGGCCTGAGAGCGGTACGCGGTGTTGCCCGTGACCGCACGCAGGCGAGCGGCTCGGCGGTGGAGGATCGTGGCGGAGGAGGTTTCGGGCATGAGGAAGACGAGGAGGATCGTGACGAAGCCGGAGATCCAGAGGAGCTCGTACATCGTCCAGCGCCAGCCGTTCGCTTGGGCGGCCTGTGGTGCAA